>CM038145.1:483243011-483540245 GCA_021437245.1 Aegilops speltoides | reverse complement strand
GGGTTGGCGTATTTCGAGATTAGGTTTTGTCACTCCGATTGTCGGAGAGGTATCTCTGGGCCCTCTCGGTAATACACATCTTTGAAGCCTTGCAAGCATTACAGCTAATGAGTTAGCTGTGAGATGATGTATTATGGAGCGAGTAAAGAGACTTGCCGTAACGAGATTGAACTAGGTATTGGATACCGACGATCGAATCTCGGGCAAGTAACATACCGACGACAAAGGAACAACGTATGTTGTTATGCGGTCGACCGATAAAGATCTTCGTAGAATATGTAGGAGCCAATATGGGCATCCAGGTCCGCTATTGGTTATTGACCGGAGACGTGTCTCGGTCATGTCTACATTGTTCTCGAACCGTAGGGTCCGCACGCTTAAGGTTTCGATGGCGGTTATATTATGAGTTTGTGTATTTTGATGTACCGAAGAAGTTCGAGTCCCGGATGTGATCACGGACATGACGAGGAGTCTCGAAATGGTCGAGACATAAAGATTGATATATTGGAAGCCTATATTTGGAGTTCGGAATGGTTCGGATGAAATCGAATTTACCGAGTCCGGAGGTTACCGGAACCCCCGGAACTATATGGGCCATAGTGGGCCTTGGTGGAAAGGAGAAAGGGCCAGCCCTAGGTGGCAGCGCCTCCCCTTCCCTAGTCCTATTAGGACTAGGAAAGGTGGGCCGCCCTCTCTCTCTTTCCCCTCCGGTGAATCCTATTCCAACTAGGAAGGGGGAGTCCTACTCGGTGGGAGTAGGACTCCTCCGCGCCGCCTCCTCTAGGGCCGGCCGCACCCCTTGCTCCTTTATATACGGGGGCAGGGGGCACCCTAGAACACACAAGTTTGATCTACGGATCGTTCCTTAGCCGTGTGCGGTGCCCCCCTCCACCATATTCCACCTCGGTCATATCGTCGCAAAGCTTAGGCGAAGCCCTGCGCTGGTAGTACATCAAGATCGTCACCACGCCGTCGTCTTGTGAAACTCTCCTCCCAAGCTCTTTGGATTGGAGTCGAGGGCGTCATCGAGCTGTACGTGTGTCAAGAACTCGGGCGCCGGAGTAATGGCGCCGGATCGGTCGGATCGCGAGGAGAACGTCGACTACTTCCTCTACGTTGTGATCGCTTCGCCCGGTCTCACGAGGGTGCGAGACAACACTCTCCCCTCTCGTTGCTATACATCACCATGATCTTGCGTGTGCGTAGGAATTTTTGAAATTACTACGTTCCCCAACACGGTGGTATCCGAGCCTAGGTTTTTATGGTTTGATGTTTTGCACGAGTAGAACACAAGTGAGTTGTGGGCGATACAAGTCATACTACCTACCAGCATGTCATACTTTGGTTCAGCGGTATTGTGAGATGAAGAGGCCCGGACCGACATTACGCGTACGCTTACGCGAGACTGGTTTCACCGCTACGAGCACTCATTGCTTAAAGGTGACTGGCGGGTGTCTGTCTCTCTCACTTTAGTTGAACCGAGTGTGTCTACGCCCGGTCCTTGAGAAGGTTAAAACGGAGTCTATTTGACAAAGTATCGTTGTGGTTTTGATGCGTAGGTGAGATTGGTTCTTGCTTAAGCCCGTAGCAGCCACGTAAAATTTGCAACAACAAAGTAGAGGACGTCTAACTTGTTTTTGCAGGGCATGTTGTGATGTGATATGGTCAAGACGTGATGCTATATTTTATTGTATGAGATGATCATGTTTTGTAACCGAAGTTATCGGCAATGGCAGGAGCCATATGGTTGTCGCTTTATTGTATGAAATGCAATCGCCCTGTAATGCTTTACTTTATCACTAAGCGGTAGCGATAGTCGTAGAAGCATAAGATTGGCGAGACGACAACGATGCTACGATGGAGATCAAGGTGTCGCGCCGATGACGATGGTGATCATGATGGTGCTGCAGAGATGGAGATCACGAAGCACAAGATGATGATGACCATATCATATCACTTATATTGATTGCATGTGATGTTTATCCTTTATGCATCTTATCGTGCTTTGATTGACGGTAGCATTTTAAGATGATCTCTCACTAAAAATTATCAAGAAGTGTTCTCCCGAGTATGCACCGTTGCCAAAGTTCGTCGTGCCTGGACACCACGTGATGATCGGGTGTGATAAGCTCTCGTCCATCTACAACGGGTGCAAGCCAGTTTTGCACACGCCGAATACTCGAGTTAAACTTGACGAGCCTAGCATATGCAGATATGGCCTCGGAACACGGAGACCGAAAGGTCGAGCGTGAATCATATAGTAGATATGATCAACATAAGATGTTCACCATTGAAAACTACTCCGTCTCACGTGATGATCGGTTATGGTTTAGTTGATTTGGGTCACGTGATCACTTAGATGACTAGAGAGATGTCTGTCTAAGTGGGAGTTCTTAAGTAATATGATTAATTGAACTTAAATTTATCATGAACTTAGTCCTGGTAGTATTTTGCAAATTATGTTGTAGATCAATAGCTCGCGTTGTTGCTTTCATATGTTTGTTTTTGATATGTTCCTAGAGAAAATTGTGTTGAAAAATGTTAGTAGCAATGATGCGGATTCGATCTGTGATCGGAGGTTTATCCTCATTGCTGCACAGGAGAATTATGTCCTTAATGCACCACTAGGTGACAGACCTATTGCAGGAGCAGATGCAAACGTTATGAACGTTTGGCTAGCTCAATATGATGACTACTTGATAGTTTAAGTGCACCATGCTTAACGGCATAGAATCGGGACTTCAAAGATGTTTTGAACATCATGGACCATATGAGATGTTCCAGGAGTTGAAGTTAATATTTCAAGCAAATACCCGAGTTGAGAGATATGAAGTCTTCAACAAGTTCTATAGCTAAAAGATGGAGGAGAATCGCTCAACTAGTGAGCATGTGCTCAGATTATGCAGGTACTACAATCGCTTGAATCAAGTGGGAGTTAATCTTCCAGATAAGATAGTGGTGATGAATTCTCTAGTCACCATCACCAAGTTAGTAGAACTTCGTGATGAACTATAGTATGCAAGGGATGATGAAAATAATTCCCGAGTTTTTTCATGGTGATGAAATCGATGAAGGTAGAAATCAAGAAAGAACATCAAGTGTTGATGGTTAACAAGACCACTAGTTTCAAGAAAAGGGCAAAGGGATAGAAGGGAACTTCAAGAAGAACGGCAAGCAAGTTGCTGCTCAAGTGAAGAATCCCAAGTCTGGACCTAAGCCTGAGACTAAGTGCTTCTACTGCAAAGGGACTGGTTACTAGAAGTAGAACTACCCCAAGTATTTGGCGGATAAGAAGGATGGCAAAGTAAACAAAGGTATATTTGATATACATGTTATTGATGTGTACTTTACTAGTGTTTATAGCAACCCCTCGGTATTTGGTAGTGGTTCAGTTACTAAGAGTAGTAAGTCGAAACGGGAGTTGCAGAATAAACAGAAACTAGTTAAGGGTGAAGTGACGATGTGTGTTGAAAGTAGTTTCAAGATTGATATGATCATCATCGCACACTCCCTATACTTTCGGGATTAGTGTTGAACCTAAATAAATGTTATTTGGTGTTTGCATTGAGCATGAATATGATTTGATCATGTTTATTGCAATACGGTTATTCATTTAAGTAAGAGAATAAACTGTTGTTCTGTTTACATGAATAAAACCTTATATGGTTACACACCCAATGAAAATAGTTTGTTGGATCTCGATCGTAGTGATACACATATTCATAATATTGAAACCAAAAGATGCAAAGTTAATAATGATAGTGCAACTTATTTGTGGCACTGCCGTTTGGGTCGTATCGGTATAAAGCGCATGAAGAAAACCCATACTGATGGACTTTTGGACTCACTTGATTACGAATCACTTGGTACTTGCGAACCGTGCCTCATGGGCAAGATGACCAAAACGCCGTTCTCCGGAACAGTGGAGCGAGCAACTGACTTATTGGAAATAATACATACTGATGTATGCGATCCAATGAGTGTTAAGGCTCGCGGCGGGTATCGTTATTTTCTGACCTTCACAGATGATTTGAGCAGATATGGGTATATCTACTTGATGAAACATGAGTCTGAAACATTTGAAAAGTTCAAAGAATTTCAGAGTGAAGTGGAAAATCATCGTGACAAGAAAATAAGGTTTCTACGATCTGATCGTGGAGACAAATATTTGAGTTACGAGTTTGGTCTTCAATTAAAAGAATATGGAATAGTTTCACAAACTCATGCCACCTGGAACACCACAGCGTAATGGTGTGCCCGAACGTCATAACAGTACTTTATTGGATATAGTGCAATCTATGATGTTTCTTACCGATTTACCACTATAGTTTTGGGGTTATGCATTAGAGACAGCTGCTTTCACGTTAAAAAGGGCACCATCTAAATCCGTTGAGACGACACCATATGAATTGTGGTTTGGCAAGAAACCAAAGTTGTTGTTTCTTAAAATTTGGGGTTAAAATGCTTATGTGAAAAAGTTTCATACTAATAAGCTCAAACCCAAATCGGAGAAGTGCGTCTTCATAGAATACCCAAAGGAAATTGTTGGGTATACCTTCTATCACAGATCCGAAGGCAAGATATTCATTGCTAAAAATGGATCCTTTCTAGAGAAGGAGTTTCTCTCGAAAGAAGTGAGTGGGAGGAAAGTAGAACTTGATGAGGTAATTGTACCTTCTACTGAATTGGAAAATAGTTCATCACTGAAATTAGTTCCAGTGATTCCTACACCAATTAGTGAGGAAGCTAATGATGATGATCATGTAACTTTAAATCAAGTTACTACCGAACCTCGTAGGTAAAACAGAGTGAGATCCGCACCAGAGTGGTACGGTAATCCTGTTCTGGAGGTCGTGTTACTTGACCATGACAAACCTACGAACTATGAGGAAGCGATGATGAGCCCAGATTCCGCAAAATGGTTTGAGGCCATATAATCTGAGATGGGATCCATGTATGAGAACAAAGTATGGACTTTGGTGGAGTTGCCCGATGATCGGCAAGCCATATTGTATAAATGGATCTTCAAGAGGAAGACGGACGCTGATAGTAGTGTTACTATCTACAAAGCTAGACTTGTCGAAAAAGGTTTTTGACAAAGTTCAAGATGTTGACTACAATGAGATTTTCTCAAGCAGTAGCGATGCTTAAGTCTGTCCGAATCATGTTAGCAATTGCCACAATTTATGAAATTTGGCAAATGGATGTAAAACTGCATTCTGAATGGGTTTCGGAGGAAGAGTTGTATATGATGCAACCAGAAGGTTTTTCGATCCAAAGGAGCTAACAAAGTGTGCAAGCTCCAGCGATCCATCTATGGACTGGTGCAAGCATCTCGGAGTTGGAATATACGCTTTGATGAGTTGATCAAAGCATATAGTTTATCTGAGACTTGCGATGAAGCCTGTATTTACTAGAAAGTGAGTGGGAGCACTACAAACATTTCGATAAGTATATGTGAATGACATATTGTAGATCGGAAATAATGTAGAATTATTCGCAAAGCATAAAGGAGTGTTTAAAAGGAGTTTTTCAAAAGAAAGACCTCGGTGAAGCTGCTTACATATTGAGCATCAAGATCTATAGAGATAGTTCAAGGCGCTTGATAAGTTTTTTCAATGAGTACATACCTTGACAAGATTTTGAAGTAGTTCAAAATGGAACAGTCAAAGAAAGAGTTCTTGCTGTGTTACAAGGTGTGAAATTGAGTAAGACTCAAAACCCGACCACGGCAGAAGATAGAAAGAGAATGAAAGTCATTCCCTATGCCTTGGCCATAGGTTCTATAAAGTATGCCATCTGTGTACCAGATCTATTGTATACCCTACCTTGAGTTTGGCAAGGAGTACAATAGTGATCTAGGAGTAGATCACTAGACAGCGGTCAAAATTATCCTTAGTGGAATAAGGATATGTTTCTCGATTATGGAAGTGACAAAAGGTTCATCGTAAAGGGTTACGTCGATGCAAGTTTTGACACCGATCTGGATGACTCTAAGTCTTGATCTAGATACATATTGAAAGTGGGAGCAATTAGCTAGAGTAGCTCCGTGCAGAGCATTGTAGACATAGAAAATTGTAAAATACATAACGGATCTGAATGTGAAAGACCCGTTGACTAAGATTGTCTCACAAGCAAAACATGATCACACCTTAGTACTCTTTGGGTGTTAATCACATAGCGATGTGAACTAGATTACTGAATCTAGTAAACCCTTTGGGTGTTGGTCACATGGCGATGTAAACTATGGGTGTTAATCACATGATGATGTGAACTATCGATGTTAATCACATGGTGATGTGATCTAGATTATTGACTCTAGTGCAAGTGGGAGACTGAAGGAAATATGCCCTAGAGGCAATAATAAAGTTATTATTTATTTCCTTATATCATGATAAATGTTTATTATTCATGCTAGAATTGTATTAACCGGAAACATAATACATGTGTGAATATATAGACAAACAGAGTGTCACTAGTATGCCTCTACTTGACTAGCTTGTTAATCAAAGATGGTTATGTTTCCTAACCATAGACAAAGAGTTGTTATTTGATTAACGGGATCACATCATTAGTTGAATGATCTGATTGACATGACCCATTCCGTTAGCTTAGCACCCGATCGTTCAGTATGTTGCTATTGCTTTCTTCATGACTTATACATGTTCCTATAACTATGAGATTATGCAACTCCCGTTTACCGGAGGAACACTTTGGGTACTACCAAACGTCACAACGAATCGGGTGATTATAAAGGAGTACTACAGGTGTCTCCAAAGGCGAGATGTTGGGTTGGCGTATTTCGAGATTAGGTTTTGTCACTCCGATGTCGGGAGAGGTATCTCTGGGCCCTCTCGGTAATACACATCACTGAAGCCTTGCAAGCATTACAGCTAATGAGTTAGCTGTGAGATGATGTATTATGGAACGAGTAAAGAGACTTGCCGGTAACGAGATTGAACTAGGTATTGGATACCGACGATCGAATCTCGGGCAAGTAACATACCGACAACAAAGGGAACAACGTATGTTGTTATGCGGTCTGACCGATAAAGATCTTCGTAGAATATGTAGGAGCAATATGGGCATCCAGGTCCCGCTATTGGTTATTGACCGGAGACGTGTCTCGGTCATGTCTACATTGTTCTCGAACCGTAGGGTCCGCACGCTTAAGGTTTCGATGACGGTTATATTATGAGTTTGTGTATTTTGATGTACCGAAGAAGTTCGGAGTCCCGGATGTGATCACGGACATGACGAGGAGTCTCGAAATGGTCGAGACATAAAGATTGATATATTGGAAGCCTATATTTGGAGTTCGGAATGGTTCCGGATGAAATCGGGAATTTACCGGAGTACCGGGAGGTTACCGGAACCCCCCGGGAACTATATGGGCCATAGTGGGCCTTGGTGGAAAGGAGAAAGGGCCAGCCCTAGGTGGCCGCGCGCCTCCCCCCTTCCCCTAGTCCTATTAGGACTAGGAAAGGTGGGCCGACCCCCTCTCTCTCTTTCCCCCTCCGGTGAATCCTATTCCAACTAGGAAAAGGGGGGAGTCCTACTCCCGGTGGGAGTAGGACTCCTCCGGCGCGCCTCCTCTAGGGCCGGCCGCACCCTAGAACACACAAGTTTGATCTACGGATCGTTCCTTAGCCGTGTGCGGTGCCCCCCTCCACCATATTCCACCTCGGTCATATCGTCGCAAAGCTTAGGCGAAGCCCTGCGCCGGTAGTACATCAAGATCGTCAAGACGCCGCCGTCGTCTTGTGAAACTCTCCTCCCCGTAGCTCTCTTTGGATTGGAGTCCGAGGAGCGTCATCGAGCTGTACATGTGTCAAGAACTCGGGGGCGCCGGAGTAACGGCGCCGGGATCGGTCGGATCGCGAGGAGAACGTCGACTACTTCCTCTACGTTGTGATCGCTTCGCTTCGGTCTCACGAGTGCGTAGACAACACTCTCCCCTCTCGTTGCTATACATCACCATGATCTTGCGTGTGCGTAGGAATTTTTTTTAAATTACTACGTTCCCCAACAGGTCGGGTCTTGAGTCTTACTCAACTTCACACCTTGCAACACAGGCAAGAACTCTTTTTTTGACTGTTCCATTTTGAACTATTTCAAAAAATTTATCAAGGTATGTACTTATTGAAAAATCTTATCAAGCGTCTTGATCTATCTATATAGATCTTGATGCTCAATGTGTAAGCAGCTTCACCGAGGTCTTTCTTTGAAAAACTCTTATTCAAGTATCCTTTCATGCTATCCAGAGTTTCTATATTATTTCCAATCAACAATATGTCATCCACATATAATATTAGAAATGCTACAGAGCTCCCACTCACTTTCTTGTAAATATAGGCCTTTCCAAAAGTCTGTATAAAACCATATGCTTTGATCAACTCATCAAAGTGTATATTCCAACTCCGAGATGCTTGCACCAGTCCATTGATGGATCGCTGAAGCTTGCACATTTTGTTAGCATCTTTCGGATCGACAAAACCTTCTGGTTGTATCATATACAACTCTTCTTTAAGAAAACCATTAAGGGATGCAGTTTTGACATCTATTTGCCAGATTTCATAAAATGTGGCAATTGCTAACATGATTCAGACAGACTTAAGCATCGATACGAGTGAGAAAATCTCATCGTATTCAACAGCTTTAACTTGTTGAAAACCTTTCACAACAAGTCGAGCTTAGTAGATAGTAACACTACTATCAGTGTCCGTCTTCCTCTTGAAGATCCATTTATTTAACATGGCTTGCTGATCATCGAGCAAGTCAATCAAAGTCCATACTTTGTTCTCATACATGGATCATATCTCAGATTTTATGGCCTCAAGCCATTTCGCGGAATCTGGGCTCATCATCGCTTCCTCATAGTTCGTAGGTTCATCATGGTCTAGTAACATGACTTCCAGAACATGATTACTGTACCATTCTGGTGCGGATCTTACTCTGGAAGACCTACGAGGTTTGGTAGCAACTTGATCTGAAGTTTCATGATCATCATCATTAACTTCCTCACTAATTGGTGTAGGAATCACTGGAACTGATTTCTGTGATAAAATACTTTCCAACAAGGGAGTAGGTATAGTTACCTCATCAAGTTCTACTTTCCTCCCACTCACTTCTTTCGAGAGAAACTCCTTCTCTAGAAAGGATCCATTCTTAGCAACGAATGTTTTGCCTTCGGATCTGTGATAGAAGGAGTACCCAACAGTTTCCTTTGGGTATTCTATGAAGACGCACTTCTCTGATTTGGGTTCGAGCTTATCAGGTTGAAAACCTTTTTCATATAAGGATCACAACTCCAAACTTTAAGAAACGACAGCTTAGGTTTACTGTTAAACGATAGTTCATACGGTGTCGTCTCAACGGATTTAGGTGGTTCCCTATTAAACGTGAATGCAGCTGTCTCTAATGCATAACCCCAAAACGATAGTGGTAAACCGATAAGAGACATCATAGATCATACCATATCTAGTAAAGTACGATTACGATGTTCGGACACACCATTACATTGTGGTGTTCCAGGTGGTGTGAGTTTGTGAAACTATTCCACATTGTTTTAATTTAAGACCAAACTCGTAACTCAAATATTTGTCTCTGCGATCAAATCACAGAAACTTTATTTTCTTGTTACAATGATTCTCCACTTCACTCTGAAATTCTTTGAACTTTTCAAATGTTTCAGACTTGTGCTTCATTAAGTAGATATACTCATATCTGCTCAATTCATCTTGTGAAGGTCAGAAAATAACGATACCCGCCACGAGCATCAACACTCATTGGACCGCATACATCGGTATGCATTATTTCCAATAAGTCAGTAGCTCGTTCCATTGTTCCGGAGAACGGAGTTTTAGTCATCTTGCCCAAAAGGCACGGTTCGCAAGCATCAAATGATTCATAACCATGTGATTCTGAAAATCCATCTTTATGGAGTTTCTTCATGCGCCTTACACCGATATGACCCAAACGGCAGTGCCACAAATAAGTTGCACTATCATTATTAACTTGCATCTTTTGGCATCAATATTATGAATATGTGTATCACTACGATCGAGATCCAACAAACTATTTTCATTGGGTGTATGACCATCGAAGGTTTTATTCATGTAAACAGAACAACAATTATTCTTTGACTTTAAATGAATAACCGTATCGCAATAAACATGATCAAATCATATTCATGTTCAACGCAAACGCCAAATAACATTTATTTAGGTTCAACACTAATCTCGAAAGTGTAGGGAGAGTGTGATGATGATCATATCAATCTTGGAACTACTTCCAAAACACATCATCACTTCACCCTCAACTAGTCTTTGTTTATTCTGTAACTCCTATTTCGAGTTACTAATTTTTAGCAACCGAACAAGTATCAAATACTCAGGGGCTACTATAAACACTAGTAAGGTACACATCAATAACCTGTATATCAAATATACCCTTGTTCACTCTGCCATCCTTCTTATCCCCCAAATATTCAGGGCATTTCCGTTTCCAGTGACCATTTCCTTTGCAGTGTAATTACTCAGTTTCAGGCTTTGGTTCCGCTTTGGGCTTCTTCGCGGGAGTGACAACTTGCTTGTCATTCTACTTGAAGTTCCCTTTCTTTCCCTTTGCCCTTTTCTTCAAACTAGTGGCCTTGTCAATCATCAACACTTGATGCTCTTTCTTGATTTCTACCTTCGTCGATTTCAACATCACGAAGAGCTCGGGAATCGCTTTCATCATCCCTTGCATACTATAGTTCATCACAAAGTTCTACTAACTTGGTGATGGTGACTAGAGAACTCTGTCAATCACTATCTTATCTAGAAGATTAACTCCCACTTGATTCAAGCGATTGTAGTACCGAGACAATCTGAGCACATGCTCACTAGTTGAGCGATTCTCCTCCATCTTTTAGCTATAGAACTTGTTGGAGACTTCATATCTCTCAACTCGGGTATTTGCTTGAAATATTAACTTCAACTCCTGGAACATCTCATATGGTCCATGACGTTCAAAACCTTTTTGAAGTCCCGATTCTAAGCCATAAAGCATGGTGCACAAAACTATCAAGTAGTCATCATATTGATCTAGCCAAACGTTCATAATGTCTGCATCTGCTCCTGCAATAGGTATGTCACCTAGCGGTGCATTAAGAGGATAATTCTTCTGTGCAGGAATGAGGATAAACCTCAGATCACGGATCCAATCCGCATCATTCCTACTAACATCTTTCAACACAATTTTCTCTAGGAACATATAAAAATAAACATATGAAAGCAACAATGCAAGCTATTAATCTACAACATAATTTGCAAAATACTACCAGGACTAACTTCATGATAAATTTAAGTTCAATTAATCATATTACTAAAGAACTCCCACTTAGAAAGACATCTCTCTAATCCTCTAAGTGATTACGTGATCCATATCAACTACATCATGTCCGATCATCACGTGAGATGGAGTAGTTTCAACGGTGAACATCAATATGTTGATTATATCTACTATATGATTCACGCTCGACCTTTCGGTCTCCGTGTTCCGAGGCCATATCTGTTATATGCTAGGCTCGTCAAGTTTAACCTGAGTATTCCGCGTGCGCAACTGTTTTGCACCCGTTGTATTTGAACGTAGAGCCTATCACACCCGATCACCACGTGGTGTCTCAGCACGAAGAACTTTCATAATGGTGCATACTCAGGGAGAACACTTCTTGATAATTAGTGAGAGATCATCTTATTATTCTACCGTCAAACAAAACAGAATAAGATGTATAACAGATAAAAATCATATGCAATCAAAATATGTGACATGATATGGCCATGATCATCTTGCGCCTTTGATCTCCATCTCCAAAGTACTGTCATGATCTCTATCGTTACCGGCACGACACCATGATCTTCATCATCTTGATCTATATCAATGTGTCGTCACATGGTCGTCTCGCCAACTATTGCTATCGCATAGCGATAAAGTAAAGCAATTATTTGGCACTTGCATCTTATGCAACAAAGAGACAACCATAGGGCTTCTGTCAGTTGCCGATAACTTCAACAAAACATGATCATCTCATACAACAACTTATATCTCATCACGTCTTGACCATATCACATCACAACATGCCCTGCAAAAACAAGTTAGACGTCCTCTACTTTGTTGTTGCAAATTTTACGTGGCTGCTACGGGCTGAGCAAGAACCGTTCTTACCTACCCATCAAAACCATAACGATAGTTCGTCAAGTTAGTGCTGTTTTAACCTTTGCAAGGACCGGGCGTAGCCACACTCGGTTCAACTAAAGTTGGAGAAACAGACACCCGCTAGTCACCTGTGTGCAAAGCACTGCGGTAAAACCAGTCTTGCGTAAGCGTACGCGTAACGTCGGTCCGGGCCGCTTCATCCAACAATACCGCTGAACCAAAGTATGACATGCTGGTAAGTAGTATGACTTGTATCGCCCACAACTCACTTGTGTTCTACTCGTGCATTTAACATCAACACATAAAACCTAGGCTCGAATGCCACTGTTGGGGAACGTAGTAATTTCAAAAAAATTCCTACGCACACGCAAGATCATGGTGATGCATAGCAACGAGAGGGGAGAGTGTTGTCCACGTACCCTCGTAGACCGTAAGCGGAAGCGTTATAACAACGCGGTTGATGTAGTCGTACGTCTTCACGGCCCGACCGATCAAGCACTGTAACTACGGCACCTCCGAGTTCAGCACACGTTCAGCTCGATGACGATCTCCGGACTCCGATCCAGCAGAGCGTCGGGGATGAGTTTCGTCAACACGACGGCGTGGTGATGATGATGATGTTCTACCGACGCAGGGCTTCGCCTAAGCACCGCAACGATATGACCGAGGTGGATTATGGTGGAGGGGGGCACCGCACACGGCTAAGGAACGATCACGATGATCAACTTGTGTGTTCTAGGGTGCCCCCTTGCCCCCGTATATAAAGGAGCAAGGGGGGAGGCCGGCCGGCCCTAGGGGGCGCGCCAAGGAGGAGTCCTACTCCCACCGGGAGTAGGATTTCCCCCCTTCCAAGTAGTAGGAGTAGGAGTCAAGGAAAGGGGGAAGAGAAGAGAAGGAAGGAGGGGCGCAGCCCTCCCCTAGTCCATTCGGACTAGGCCTTGGGGCGCCCAACCTCTCCTCTCTCTTCCCCTAAAGCCCAATAAGGCCCATATACTTCCGGCGAATTCCGTAACTCTCCGGTACTCCGAAAAATACCCGAATCACTCGGAACCTTTCCGAACTCCGAATATAGTCGTCCAATATATCGATCTTTACGTCTCGACCATTTCGAGACTCCTCGTCATGTCCCCGATCTCATCCGGGACTCAGAACTCCTTCGGTACATCAAAACTCATAAACTCATAATATAACAACTGTCATCGAAACGTTAAGCGTGCGGACCCTACGGGTTCGAGAACAATGTAGACATGACCGAAACACGTTTCTGGTCAATAACCAATAGTGGAACCTGGATGCTCATATTGGCTACCACATATTCTACGAAGATCTTTATCAGTCAAACCGCATAACAACATACGTTGTTCCCTTTGTCATCGGTATGTTACTTGCCCGAGATTCGATCGTCAGTATCCAATACCTAGTTCAATCTCGTTACCGGCAAGTCTCTTTACTCGTTATGTAATGCATCATTCCGTAACTAACTCATTAGCTACATTGCTTGCAAGGCTTATAGTGATGTGCATTACCGAGAGGGCCCAGAGATACCTCTCCGATAATCGGAGTGACAAATCCTAATCTCGAAATATGCCAACCCAACATGTACCTTCGGAGACACCTGTAGAGATCCTTTATAATCACCCAG
The DNA here is from genome assembly GCA_021437245.1 of Aegilops speltoides. NCBI lineage: Eukaryota > Viridiplantae > Streptophyta > Magnoliopsida > Poales > Poaceae > Aegilops > Aegilops speltoides. The sequence goes on along the minus strand of CM038145.1, from coordinate 483,526,405 downwards.
TTATGTTGTGACGTTTGGTAGCACACAAAGTGTTCCTCCGGTAAACGGGAGTTGCATAATCTCATAGTCATAGGAACATGTATAAGTCATGAAGAAAGCAATAACAACATACTAAACAATCAAGTGCTAAGCTAACGGAATGGGTCAAGTCAATCACATCATTCTCCTAATTATGTGATCCCGTTAATCAAATGACAACTCTTTTGTCCATGGCTAGGAAACATAACCATCTTTGATAAACCAGCTAGTCAAGTAGAGGCATACTAGTGACACTATATTTGTCTATGTATTCACACATGTATTATGTTTCTGGTTAATACAATTCTAGCATGAATAATAAACATTTATCATGATATAAGGAAATAAATAATAACTTTATTATTGCCTCTTGGGCATATTTCCTTCAAGAGCTACGGCACGGCGCTGATCTGCGACACCAACCATGCTAACGGCAAGGATTTCCACTGATCGCCGTTCCCTGTCATCTTTGCATAAAGCGAGGACTATCCACCCGGCGGCTCCCGCCCATGGCTCTCATCAGTACCTTCGCCTGCGTGTACAACTCAAAGAAAAAGAAGCTAGGGTGGCCACTCGGCAGCGACCATGGGCGTCAAATGCTACTTCGATCATAAGCCGAGCGACGTGGTTGGCAAAGGTGCCGCCGTGACCGTGAGCTGGATGACGATGACTTCGGGAGGGCAATACAATGCAACACATACTCCTATAATTGCACCTCGACACACGAACTCTACAACTCACACAGATACCAGGTGAATTACGCGGCGACCACTTCGTTCTCGCGTCGGCCGTGGGGGACGTGCTGGTCGGCATCGCCGTGTGATTGAGAACTGTGTGGTGTTACTTTCCAGGTTGAATGACGTTGAAGACCGGATTCCGCGTATCGTAGCTAGACTGAACAATTCCCTATCCGCTGGTCCTACTGAGAATGGTGGCGTTGGGGTTCTGCGTTTTGAGATGGGGTATGGTGATGACGAGGAAGATAAACTAGCTAACTGGACTGAGCCACAGGTGAAGGAAGGGGGCACCATTTTCTTGATGAAATCCACTTTCTATATGAGAAACTTTGTTTCTTTGGTGTCGTTCATGTAAAAGTACATGCTAGTGTCTTGATGCAAACATTTGTGTTAATCACACATTCTCTCAGAGTAAGTTCACTCAAAGTGATAATCACACAATTTTGTGGCACAACCGATGTGACATGTTTCTTACTAAAAAGGCAGGAGTGATATGTGTCCCCAAGCAAGCCAGCTCTTGCAACCCCTTCGGTCGTTACTCAAATCCACCTGATGGCTTGGAACCAGAACAGCGGTGGACCAAATGGAGGGCGTCCACCACTGCCACCTCCATGCCCATCGGACCACACCCTTGCAGTCCACATATCGTGGGCTGTGGCACATCACTTCCCGACAAGTCCCTTCCTGTAGCGCCACAGACAGATTTTTTTTAGTTTAGAAAAGCTCGTAATAACATTTTTTTATGTTTATATGGATGTATGTTACAGAAGTGTAAAACTTGGTGATGAAATAAGTAAACCTGTGAGCTACACAAAAATGGCAAAAATCATGATTTCTAAATAGTGAGCAGTACATAAAGTATTAATCTTCTGAAAATCTTATTTTGTCAGTTTTGTCTAGCTCACATGGTGACTGATTTCATCACATAAATTTTACATATATGTGAACACAACTATCTTCAGAAATAAATAAACTGTAAACACCACAAATTATCTCATATGTTCCTTTTACCTCTGAGATTAATACCAACAATTTATGATCAGAGTAATAAATACCAAATTTAACAATCTAGATATTGGTACTAAATCTTAAACATGATATTCAACTTAGAGTCACATAGTTCCGTTTTCCTGAGATCTATCCAAAAGTATATATTCGAGGTACACCATTAATGTGCAATGCACATATTGCCTAATATTAACGTGCATTAATGCATGTACACGATTACTAGTCAATTTGAAGGGTTGCAATTAAAAAACAGATGGGATGAACAATGTTTTGAAAAAACCTATATATTTGTGTACGCTATATATATGAACTTCAAATTGTAGAGCTTTATTGTAAGAATCCCATTTTAGATATTTACCGTGTATCAAGAAACTGGAATTTTCTGTAAAACATTGAAGTTCTTTTGCATTATTGAATTGTAAAGTTTCAAGTTTATGTTATTATTTTGGAGAAAAAAAGATAAATGGTTCGCACGGAACATAAACACCAAAATGACGGCCTGCACAAAAAAGAGGAATAGAACAGAAAAGAGATTGCTTAGCAAGGACACCGCATAAAAACCGGGCGAGCGGTGCATGATCCAACTAGACTCAAATTAAAACTCGTCTCACGTTTCAGCCGTTTCTTTCTCGCTGGGAATCTCCATTCCCAGTACCAAAAAAGAGCTCCATTTCCTCCCCTCCTCTCGCTAGCCTGAAGCCCTAGACCTACACAGCCAGCGGCCATGGAGAATAACCAGCCCTCGGCGGCGACCAGCCTTACCCGCCGCCACCACCCAATCAGCTTCCCAGAGGCATCCTCCGAAATATCTTCCATCACCTTCTGTCAGATCCCAGCGCCCTCGTTGTCGCCTCCTCCGCCTAAAATGCTGCAGGCGCGTCGTCCAGGACCAGGAGAACTTCCTCTGCTCCTTCCACGTGGCACACCACGATATCCCACCACTCATCGGCTTGTACTCCGACCCCTTCTAAGGAGTGCACCAATTCACCCCGACCACGCCTGCTACACCGCCGGTTCCTCCCGCCCGCTGGGTTCCAAGTCTACGGTTGCACGCACGGTCGTCTGCTCCTCGGCGCGGTAGGGACGGCAACCGTGCCCTTCTACTTGTCCGAGATCCTCTGACCGGGGAGGAGCACTCCATCCCGCCGGCGCCTGGCCTTCTCCCCGGGCAGAGCCGCGGCATGGCGCTGATCTGCGACACCAACCATGCTAATGGCGAGGACTGCCACTGATCGCCGTTCCCCGTTGTCTTTGCATAAAGCGAGGACTATCCACCCGGTGGCTCCCGCCCATGGGTATTATCAGTACCTTCGCCTGCGTGTACAACTCAAATAAAAGAAGCCGGGGTGGCCACCCGGCAGCGACCATGGGCGTCAAATGCTACTTCGATCATAAGGCGAGCGACATGGTTGGCAAAGGTGCCGCCGTGACTGTGAGCTGGATGACGATGACAGCTGGGGAGGGCAATACAATGCAAGACTTACTCTTATAATTCCACCTCGACACACGAACTCTACAACTCACACAAATACCAGATGAATTACGCGGCGACCCTTCGTTCTCGTGTCGACCGTGGAGGACGTGCTGGTCGGCATCGCCCGCGTGATTGAGAACTGTGTGGTGTTACTTTCCAGGTTGAATGACGTTGAAGACTGGATTCCGCGTATCGTAGCTAGACTGACTAATTCCCTGTCCGCTGGTCCTGCTGAGAATGGTGGCGTTGGGGTTCTGCGTTTTGAGATGGGGTATGGTGATGAGGAGGAAGATGAACTAGCTGACTGGACTGAGCCGCAGGTGAAGGAAGGGGGCACCATTTTCTTGATGAAATCCACTTTCTATATGAGAAACTTTGTTTCTTTGGTGTCGTTCATGTAAAAGTACATGCTAGTGTCTTGATGCAAAATTTTGTGTTAATCACACTTTCTCTTATAATAAGTTCACTCAAAGTGATAATCACACAATTTTGTCGCGCAACCGATGTGACATGTTTCTTACTAAAAAGACAGGAGTGATAAATGTCCCCATGCAAGCCAGCTCTTGCAACCCCTCCGTTCGTTACTCAAATCCACCCGATGGCTTGAAACCAGAACAGCGGTGGACCAAACGGAGGGCTTCCACCACTGCAACCTCCATGCCCATCGCACCACACCCTTGCAGTCCACATATCGTGGGCGGTGGCACATCACGCCCCGACAGGTCCCTGCCTGTAGCGCCACAGACCCTTGCTGGGACGGTAAACCCTATAGCGCATCCGTCCGTCGTGCCCTCCCAGCTACGGTACGAAGACCTACCACAGCAGTCCCAGCCGCAGTGCCGCTAGCAGTTGTAGCGGTTCCAACTGGGGATGGCGGGGCTCGTACAGAAATTTGCCGACATCCACTTGTCGGACACTCGACAAAGCCTTTGCCGAGTTTCAAATAATGTCACTCGGCAAAAAAATGATCAGACAGGACGGAGCTAACGGTGATGTAGCTACGTGCAAGGTAGTTTACCGAGAGCACCACTCGGTAAAAGGAGTAAATAGAAAAAAAATAGCGTAACCCAACCCATTCTAGATCCATTGGTGGTCAACTGCAGGCGCCGACCGCTGTTGCTGCTCTTGATCCTCGCTATCTTCCTGAGCTGCTAGTGCGCCGGCTAGCTACAACATCGGTGTACTAGCTAGCTAGACACACCAGCGTACTAGCTAGCTAACTAGCTGCACCGCTGGTGCTGCTGCTTGCTTCGTCGACGAAGAGACGGAGCCGTGGAAGAGGAACAACAGCTAGGACGGGAAGAGGAGCAAAGACGGCGGAGGCGAGCGCGTGCAGGCGGGAGTCCGGTGGGTCGTCCCGCACGACCTCGACTTACCGGCCGATCTGGCACGTCGTCGGAAGGGCGAGGTTAGTGCCCGGAGGAGACGAATGTCAGCGGTCCTTGTCCTCCATGGCGCGCTCCTGATGTCGCGGCGGTGTTGGTGGTCGACCGCCGCCCGCCGGTGGTGGCCATGAGAATAAGTAGAGAGATAAGAAAATGAGATGCCGATGTACACACGCTCGTGATTTAGAAGAGAGGGGGAGAGAGAGATAGAAAAGAGGGTAAAGAGATGTGTGGCAGCCACCAGGCCACATCATCAATCTGTGTGCTGTTCTGAGATTGGTTGAGAGTGTGCTTTCTCTCGATCAATCAGAAAAAAGACAACTTTTATCGAGTGTAACACTGGGTAATAGTAACAAAAAAATAAAAAGTTCGTAAAACTTAGGAATGGTCCACCAAATATGGTATATTTTCTATGAAAATTGAAATGGAGCCATTTTACACTTTGTTTTTTGTGCTTGCTTTATTGAAAAATACCCATTTTTATACTTAGAAAATGGAAAATGACTTATTTTTACAAAAAAAGTTAGAAACTATATTTGGCAACATTGTTTGTAATGACAAGATGCATTCAGGCACAAAGCTTGGGCACATTATATTAAACTACGCAATGAATATGGCCATCACTTAGTCATTTGACTTGAAATCCATGAGTTTTCATAGACGATAACCCATTTTGTGAACTTTTTTTTTCCAAATTAGTCATATGAAAATTTTGGTACTTTTCCTCACAACTAGTACACATAAAAGGACTCCATGCATGCGAAAGGATTGTATTTTTTGAAGTTGTATTAATTTTCTTTCATTTTTTTTCAAAATGGGGTCAAAATGAATGGCATGACTATTCATCACAAGGGGTTGAAACTCTCAAAACTCTTAGTGATTCTCCCATAATGACTATTTGCATATCTAAAAATATTTTTTTCGAATTTTTATGAAAGAGCTATGACACACTTGCAGTTCAAATTTGAATCACTTTCGGGAAATTGACATACATTTATATGTGAGAAAGTAGCTAGAAAACTAGAAAATCAATGAAACTTGAGAATTGTCCATAAGATATGGTCTACTTACTGTGATAATTGGAGTGGTGCCATTTTGCACCCCCGTTTTTGTACTTGCTTAACAAAAAACACCCATTTTTTAACTTAGAAAATGAAAATTGATTTTTTATACTAAAAAGTAGGAAACTCTATTTGGCAACATTGTTTGTAATGTCAATATGTGCCTATGTGTCTAATTTGGGAACATTATAATAAACTATGCAATGAATATGACCATCACCTTGGTCCTTTAACTTGAAAACCATTAATGTTCGTACATGATAGTCCGTTTTGTGAAGGATTTTTTTTCAAATTTGTTATATTGAAAGTTTGGTATTTTTTCCTCGCAACTAAAACACATAAAAGTACTTCATGTGAAAGGATTGCATTTCTTGAATTTTACTTTTTCTTTCATTTTTCCCAAAATGGGGTTAAAATGGTCGACATGGCTATTCATCACAAGGGGTTGAATCTCTCAAAAATCTAAGTGGTTCTCCCATATAATGACTACTTGTGTACCTAAAAACATTTTTTGCTAATTTTTATGACTAAGCTATCACACACTTGCAATTCAAATTTGAATTGCTTTCAGGATATTGACATAAAGTCATTTAAATGTGTGAAAGTAGCTACAAAACTAGAAAATCCATGAAACTTGGGAATTGTGCAGAAAATATGGTCACTTTATTGTGATAATTGGAGTGGTGCCATTTTGCACCCCCATTTTTGTACTTGCTTCACAAAAAACACCCATTTTGACACTTAGAAAATGAAAATTGTTTTTTTATAGAAAAAATAGGAAACTATTTTGCAACATTGTTTCTAATGTCAAGATGCACCTATGTGTCTAATTTGGGAGCATTATAATAAACTATGCAATGAATATGACCATCACCTTGGTCATTTGAGACTATAAAAATATTTGGCATGCCAAAAAGTGTAATTAATATGGCCTAAAATGAAAAAGTTTTCAACATGGAAATTGTCCGTCTAGTCAAAATGAACAACTTTGATTTTTGGACCATCTTCATACGAGGTCGTAAGCAACCTCTACGACCAAAACCATGCTGTTTAGTGAAGACACCCTTTTGCAGAGTGTGACACTCGGTAAAGACCCTCTTTTGCCGAGTGTAGCACTCGGCAAAGCCTTGTTTGCCGAGTTTTGTTATTTTACCGAGCGTTTTGTCCACGACACTCGGCAAAGTGCCTATTTGCCGAGTTTTGCGTATTTGCCGAGTTAAGTTCTCGGCAAAGATACTATTGTCGAGTGTCCGACATAATGCAATCGGGAAAGAGCCTAATACTCGGCAAGGAGGAAATTTCTAGTAGTGTTGGTGTCATTCATGTAAAAGTACATGCTAGTGTCTTGATGCAAAATTTTGTGTTAATCACACTTTCTCTCATAATAATTTTACTCAAAGTGATAATCACACAATTTTGTGGCACAGCCGATGTGACATGTTTCTTACTAAAAAGGCACGAGTGAGAATTTTCTGTAAAACATTGAAGTTATTTTGTTTTGTTGCATTATAAAGTTTCAAGTTTATGTTATCATTTTGAAGAAAAATAGCTAAATGGTTCGCACGGAACATAAACACTAAAACTGACGTCTTGCACAAAAAAATAAAAATAAAAAGAAAAGAAATGAGATTGCTTAGAAAGCACACAGCATACAAACCTGGCGAGCGGTGCGTGATCCAACTTTACTCAAAGTCAAAACTCGAGTGCGTTTTGGCCGTTTCTTTCTCGCAGGGGGGGTCTCCATCCCCAGTACCCTGAAGAAAGAGCTGCATTTCCTCCCCTCCTCTTGTTAGCCTGAAGCCCTAGACCTACATAGCCAGCGGCCATGGAGAATGACTAGCCCCTCGACGACGACCAGCCTCACCCGCCGCCACTGACCCATTAGCTAGCTTCCCGACGACATCCTCTGAAATATCTTTCGTCGCCTTCAGTCAGATCCCATTGCCCTTGATGTCGTCTCCTCCGCCTGCAATGCCTACAGGCGCGTCGTCGACGACCAGGAGAATTTCCTCTGCTCCTTCCACACGGCAGACCACGACATCCCACCACTCATCGGCTTCTACTCCGACCCCTTCTAATTAGTGCTCCAATTCACCCCAACCACTCCTCCTACCTCCACCGGTTCCCCCTGCCCCCGCTGGGTTCCAAGTCTACGGTTGCATGCACGGTCGTCTGCTCCTCGGCGGCAGAGACGGCAAATGCGCCCTTCTACTTGTCCGCGATCCTATGACTAAGGAGGAGCACTCCATCCCGCCGGCGCCTGGCCTTCTCCCTGGGCAGAGCTGCGGCGCGGCACTGCTGATCTGCGACGCCTACCATGCTAACAGTGAGGACTGCCACTCATCACCGTTCCAAGTCGTCTTTGCATATAGCGAGGACTATCCACCCGGCGGGTCCCGCCCATGGCTCTCATCAGCACCTTCGCATGCGTGTACAACTCAAAGACAAGAAGCTGGGGTGGCCGACCGGCAGCGACCATTGGCGTCAAATGGTACTTCGATCCGAACCCAGCCGTGGTTGGCAAAGGTGCTGTCGTGACCATGGGTTGGATGACGATGACGGCTAGGGAGGGCAATACAATGCAATACTTACTCCTATAATTCCACCTAGACACACGAACTCAACAACTGACATAGATACCAGATGAATTACGCGGCGACCACTTTGTTCTCGCGCCGACCGTGGAAGACGCGCGGGTCGGCATTATCGGTGTGACTGAGAACTGTGTGGTGTTACTTTCCAGGTTGAATGGCGTTGAAGGATGGATTCCGCGTATCATAGCTAGACCGGACAATTTCCTGTCCTGCTGAGAATGGTGGCGTTGGGGTTCTGTGTTTTGAGATGGGGTACCGTGATGAGGAGGAAGGTGAACTAGTTGACTGGACTGAGGCGCAGGTGATGGAAGGGGCACCATTTTCTTGATGAAATCCACTTTCTATATGAGAAACTTTGTTTCTTTGATGTCGTTCATGTAAAAGTACGTGCTAGTGACTTGATGCAAAAATTTGTGTTAATCACACTTTCTGTCATAATAAGTTCCCTCAAAGTGATAATCGCAAAATTTTGTCGCGCAGCCGATGAGACATGTTTCTTACTAAAAAGGCACGAGTGATAAGTGTCCCCAAGAAAACCAGCTCTTGCAGATGAGACATGTTCCATACTAAAAAGGCACGAGTGATAAGTATCCCCAAGCAAGCCAGCTCTTGCAACCCCTCCGTTCGTTACTCAAATCCACCCAATTTGCTTGGAATCAGAACGGCGGTGGACCAAATGAGGGCTTCCACCACTGCCACGACCATGCCCCATTGGACCATGGCCTTGCTATCAACATATCATGGCACATCATTCCCCGACAGGTCCCTGCCTGTAACACCATGGACCCTTGCTGGGACGGCAAACCCTATTGCGCATCTGTCCATCGTGCCCCTCCCAGCTGCGGCACAAAGACCTGTCGCAGCAGTCCGAGCTGTAGTGCTGCCAGCATTTGTAGTGGTTGCAGCTGGGGATGGCGGCACCCATACAGTGGACTGGCTTGCACACTAATAGAAAATAGGGCTTTCATTCGGGCCAGATAAGCCCATTAGTCCCGGTTTGGTCACGAACCGGTACCCATGGGGGCATTGGTCCCGGTTCGTGCGGCTAAAGGCATTAGTCCCGGTTCAAATGAGCCCTTTAGTCCGGGTTTGAGACACGAACCGAGACTAAAGGGTGCGATGCCCTTTAGTCCCGGTTTGTATCTCAAACCGAGACTAAAGATTAGACCTTTAGTCCCGTTTTGAGGCACGAACTGGGACTAAAGGGTGCAGTGCCCTTTAGTCCCGGTTTGTGTCTCAAACCGGGACTAAAGGTCCCATTTTCAAACTCTACCCCCCCCACCCTGGATCGCCTTTTCAGCTTTGTAAAAAGCAAAAGAAAATGATAAAAACTTCAAAAATGAAAATCCTTCGAGATGTAGTTATGCTAAGAAAAAAAAGTTATGCTCAAATTTTAGTTTTTTTTTTGAATTTTGGTTAAATCTGGTCAAACTATGGTCAAACTACTTATTCAAGAAGTATTAGTGGTACTAAATAATTATTCAAGAATATTAGTGTTACTAAATAACTATTTTTGTATTTTGAATTTTGGTCAAATCTGGTCAAACTCTGGTCAAACTATGGTCAAACTACTTATTCAAGAAATATTAGTGTTACTAAATAATTATTATTTTTTAGAATAATAGTTTCAAACTCAAATAGTGAAACATGTGACATCATGCTCAAGTTAAACTCCTGAGAGTTAATAGTATTGACATCTTACTATTGTCAGGAAAACAACAAGTGCAGACTTGGAAACGAGGGGGAATAGAACCCGGAAGTTAAGCGTGCTCAGGCTGGAGTAGTGAGAGGATGGGTGACCGGCGGGAAAGTTAGATGATTTGGAATGATGAAGGGTGACCAGAGAATAGAAGTTATATTGAGCAGTGATGAGTGGTGGTGATTAAAGATTAAACTGTAAAATAAATCAGAAATTTGAAAATTTCAAAAAAAATTCAAAAAAAAAATCAGTTTTGTTTTCAAAAACACCAACCGGGACTAAAGGTGGAGCTCCAGACAGCGGCCATGTGGAGGGCCTTTAGTCCCGATTCGTATAAGAATCGGAACTAAGGGGGTTTAGTGTTGACCCTTGAGTCCCGGTTCCAGAACCGGGACTAAAGGCCCTCTAGAACCGGGACAAATGGGCCTTTTTCTACTAGTGGAAAACAATCCTCAGTTTTGGAAGGTGTACCGCAAATCCGAATGGAGCCCCCCGCCGGGGCATGCAAATCCGCGAACAATCATCAGTCAAAGATGGCCCCAAAGTTTTGTGGTGTGCGACCGAAGGGAAATAAGTACTATGCCATCATTACGAAGGATAATGTCGTCCACGAGCTTAGCCATTGGGACACCCCGTAGTTACCGGCGCACAATTAAAAAAAAGAGAGTGAACTGATTCTTATAACGCTGCAGATCTTGGGCTCCTCAACAATTTATATGATCTATATGGATCTCACACCATGGCCACCACCAACAAATTATGAAAAGCAACACAAAAGAAGCCACACGCGAGAAACAACCAACAAAAACAAGTAAACCTACGAAGGAAACGGCAAGGTAAAGTGAATGTCTACTTCTAGTACTCCTTCCGTCTTTAAAAGGACGTTAGTGCTAGATAAATGTTGAGGAAATCATTAATTGATAGCTACTCGGTTGGGTGGTGAGTAGAGGATTAATAGGCTAATCAGACAGTTAATCCATAGTTGGCTGATTAATCAATTTATCGGCTACTTGGCGACCCTACGAGTAGGGATTAATCAGCCAGTTAACAGGTTAATCATCTGATTTCTTGAACATGACTAGATACATCTGTATCTGTATCTAGAAAAAACTAAGGCAATCTTTTCAGGACGTAGGTAATACAAATTATGCCAAATCGTTCTAGTTTTTCTCACCAGCTACATAAAGTTCTGCTGCATTCAAGCATGTGCAGTGCAGTGGATTGAAGACCATATACAAATATATTGATTGCTTCGTCGGGATAAATCTGATATCCATTTATCAGATATGAATATGAATTTGTGGCAAAACTAATTGCCCACAACTCAAGATCATAAATCTAAATAAATTACCTTAAATCTAGCACAGCCGAATTTACTAGCTATGAAGGATGAGAACTCGCCGTGCCAAATTACTTGTTTTTAGATTTGTCTAAATACGAATGGTAATACTCCCTTCGTCCGGGTGTATAAGTCATCTTACGAAACTCAAATTTTCCCAAAACGTTTAGGCGTGTAACATTAAATTCTCCTCGTTATCCTCCCAGCCTCATTAACGAGCGTTCTGTTTGTTCCTCGATTCCCTCCGCTGCCTCGTTCTCCCCACGTGGAAACCCCTCTCCTCCCGTTTTACCTCTTCTCTAGTGTGAAACGAAATCTGCATGCCGTGCATGCTGTTCTTCCCATCCTTTATAAGCCATGGCAGAAGGAAACACGGGGTAGGAGAGAAAAAGCAGGCTGTTCGCCATGGAAGGAGAAGGTTTCCAGATTGGATCCATGGAGATGAGGGAGGATGCGGGCGCCATGGAGAAGACTTGCAGCAAGGTGAAGGGCGCCATGGAGGAGAAGATGGGCGCCATGGAGAAGAAGATGGGCGCCATGAAGGATCAGATCGTGAAGGCAAGGAAGAGAGGCATGGACGAGGAGGAGGGCGCCATGGAGAAGACTTGCAGCAAGGTGAAGGGCGCCATGGAGGAGAAGATGGGCGCCATGGAGAAGAAGATGGGCGCCATGAAGGATCAGATCGTGAAGGCAAGGAAGAGAGGCATGGACGAGGAGGACGTCCAGCAGCAGATGGGCGCCATGGAGAAGAAGATGGGCGCCATGGAGGAAAAAAAATGCACCATGGAGGAGGAGTTTGTCCAGCAGCAGATGAGCGCCATGGAGAAGAAGATGGGCGCCATGGAGGAAAAAAACTGCACCATGGAGGAGGAGTTTGTCCAGCAGCAGATGATTGCAGGGATTGGTGAGATGGGGTATGTCCGGCAAAACATACTTAATTAGGTATTCGCGGCTCTTTTCCTTGCCTACACAAAGAGCAAACAAATGATGGAAACATGAACTTAATAAAATTGTACTCTTTGACAACATGACAATAATAGAATGGAGATATCTTACCAACACTTGTGGAGGGCTTCAGTTCCATGGTTCCCCTTTTCCTATTTTTACTCTCCTTTTGTGCCGCTACCCATTCCACATATGGCCATACCCCTATCTTGCCGTCGAATGTGCACTCACCAGCACTATTGTACCTAGGCCTAGCCATGGCTGCAAGGAACATTATTTTCTCTATGTGACCTTTGTTCTTTGTTTGCCTCTGAGGGTTTGGTTCCTTGTTGGTCAAATAAAGTTTTTGGTTCTTCCTTGTCCGATAAAACCATTTCTCATCTATATGGACAACATTGTACCCAGCCTTGAAAGTAGGCTTATGTGCCAAGCTTGATGGCTCAAGGTGCATAAGAGAGTACTCCACACGAGCCTTCATATTGTCTACATTCAAAGCGGGCTTCAAGTCACTAGTATGACGACGGAATTCTTTTTCTTTAAGCCTACGATGCACCGTTCTCTTCTTCATGTTAAGTGCAGCAGCTAGGCACCGTATTGTTGTACGCTCTTCATGTGGTATAGCTTCCATGGCATCGGCGTTGAGCTTAATTTTTTGCCTACCACACTTTAGCTTTCTCCTATCGATGACGGCGTTAACGGAACCACCTTCTCGCCCTTGCTTCCATATCCTTTGCACAACCCTCACTGAACATTCACATAGACGGGCAACCTCTTTACTTACTCCCCTCTTCCTTCTACCAAGACCACTCCTGGCCAAGATCATGGCATAGATGTGTCTCTTCTGGTTGGTGTCGTAGTATTTCCTTTTCTTTTTGTTGGCAAGTACATCTATTCAAGAAGACAAATGACTTTAAAATATATTTCCGACTATAGCAAAAATTAGATTAAATATGTCTTGATTCACAAATATTATTTGATGCATAGACAATCAGATTTCATCCATGCTTACAAGAAAATGTTTCATTACAAAGACATGCTGCATGTCATATGTTGCATGACTTACTTAGGTCCAGTATCTTCTTTGGGGCTAGTGGAAACTCTGGTAGAGGCGGGCAAGCGTCCATGTGCTCAAAGACACCAGCATCATGAGCAGATTGAAAGTTTCCAAAGCTGTACACATAAAAGTTTTCTGTTTAGTGCATAGTGAACCAAATATAAATTAGAATGTGTAATGCAAATGCACTTACGTGTAGTTGCTCTCGAAGCCACCAGCGTATCCAATGCCCAAGCCATTTTCTTCGACACCAGGGGTGCGCGAAGTCCCACTGCCACTGCCTTTTCTTGAACCTCGACCCCTACTGCTCCTTGGAGGTCCTAAAATATGTCATGGCAGCAATTTTAAGTCGCATACTCACTGCAATGGTTCTAAGTTACTCCATGAGTATTGCATAAACATAATCATTGCCATGAGTACAAAAACGCTGCCATGGCAGCTTATTTACTTACGGCCATATGTCCTTGCTGGAGCTTGCACATTGTTCGTGCCGACGTTGCCGCCTCGCACTTGTTCGTCACCGTCGTCACGTCCAGCAGGAGAACCCGCAACGCTGCTCCCGCCTGTAGCCCCGACCCACTCGATGCACCACCGCGAGGACGCCGAGGACGGGCTGCACCTCGTACCAGATTAATCCCGCCGCCACGACCCGTACCACCGCCGCCATGCTCCTGCCTGTGCCCATTCTGCTCCTCCAGGCCGTCGCCAAGGTACAGACCTTGGACCACTAGTAGAAAAAGGGTCAAATGTGAAGCACATTAGTGCCGGTTTGTATTAGAGCCGGCACTAATGTATACATTAGTGCCGGTTCCAACGGCTAGCCGGGCCGCTCTCATTAGTACCGGTTCGTGGCTAACCTTTAGCACCGGTTTGTGCCACGAACCGATACTAATGAGAGTGGTGGCAGGATGTTGTCAGTCTGGGCCCCCTCCAGCACCTTTAGTACCGGTTCTTGGCACGAACCGGTACTATAGGTCGTCCTACATAAACCCTTCGTCCACCCGAGCTCGCTCTGTTCTTCCCCTTTCCCCTCTCCTCTCTGTTCTTCCCCTCTTCCTCTTGAGCTCATCACACATTTTGCCCAAAATTTGTCAAGATTTGAAGGCCCCCATCCATTCAAATGATCACAAAGGTTAGCAACTTTGTCCTTTCATCTCTCATTGCTAGATTAGCTCTTGCAATGCTTTATATAGTTACTAATTTGTGAGTTTAGTAATTTGGGAGGAAATATATATATGTGCTAGTATTTGATTTATATGCAATTTGAGGTCAAAAATAACACTTAGTTTGCATATGTAGGTGTGGTTTACTTAGTGCCTTCTAAATCTCCGTCGTAACCACCGTTGATCGCCCGGACCGTCCCGTCACCGGCACCACCTTGTGGTGAGCCTCTTCATGTAATTTTATATAAAAAATTGATGTTTGTGTGATTTGGATATATAGTTAATCATGTAATAATTATCTTACCCGTACGTTGTTTGTTATACATAGTGCCATGGTTTTGATATCCGTCCCCGTCGGCCCTCGTCCTTGTTATGATTCGGATGTGGTATATTCTCTTTTAAAACTATTAGTTGCATTTCGTGTTTATGACAAATTATGCCCATCAAGTTGACATAGATATTTTTATCTAGGAGGTATGTGAACCGGAAATTCCAACCGACCCTATTGTCGAGAGGTTAAATTTAGTTGAAAGAGAAAACGAGTACTTGAAAGAAAAATTGAAAAGAATTGAGGGGGAGAAGATGGAATTGGAGTTGCATGTTGCCGATGTCGTCGACGATCACAAGATCAAGATGGAGAAAATGCGCTTCAAGAATAGAAAGATTAGAAAATATGCCATCGATAGTGAGGCTTGGTATCATTATGCTGTTGGATCAATTGTTACCTTAGTTGCGATCTTGATCGCATTTGTTGTTGCATTTAAATGCTTTAGCTAGAGAGTTATTTGTTTGTTGCATTTAAGTGTTGTATGAACTTTTATGTATGAACTTGTATTAATTTGGTCTATTCGGTGTTGTGTAATGAAGATGAGCCGGCAATGGATGTACGATGACCGATGCTCACCCCAGTTCGTTGAGGGCGTGCATACTTTTACGCTATGGCTGAGGCAAAGAAGCGGGCGGATGGTTTTATGCCTTGTCCATGTGGTGTCTGTAAGAATGGTCACAATTACTCTACGTCCACCTGTTTAAGTCCGGTTTCATGCCCCACTATAATGTTTGGACCAAGCACGGAGAAAGAGGGGTTATGATGGAAGACAATGAAGAAGAAGAGGACGACGACAGCTATCCTGGCCATGGGTTCCCTGAATACGATGATACAACAATGGGGAAGAAGCTGAGCCGGTAATGCGGGAAGAAGCTGAGCCGGCAATGCGGGAAGAAGCTGAAGAAGAGGCATCAGATGAGCCCGTTGATGATCTAGGTCGGGCCATTGCCGATGCAAAGAGAAACTGCGCAAGTGATTTGGAGAAGAAGTTGCAGTGCATGTTAGAGGATCACAAAAATTGTTGTACCAATTGCGAGGTGACAAGAAAAGCTGGGCACCACACTGGAATTGCTGCAATGGAAGGCGAGAGAATGGTGTATCTGACAAGGGATTTGGAAAGTTGCTGGTAATGATAAAGGACATGCTTCCAAAGGACAACGAATTGCCCGAGAGTACGTACGAAGCAAAGAAGGCTGTCTGCCCTCTAGGGTTAGAGGTGCAAAAGATACATGTATGCCCTAATGATTGCATCCTGTACCGCGGTGAGTACGAGGATTTGAACGCTTGCCCGGTATGTGGTGCATTGCGCTATAAGATCAGCCGCGATGAGCCTGGTGATGTCGAGGGCGAGCGCCCCAGGAAGAAGATTCCTGCCAAGGTGATGTGGTATTCTCCTATAATACCACGGTTGAAACGTTTGTTCCAAAACAAAGAGCATGCCAAGGCGATGAGATGGCACAGAGAAGACCGTAAGAAAGACGGAAAGTTGAGAGTACCCGCTGACGGGTCGCAGTGGAGAAAAATCGAAAGAAAGTACGGGAAGGAGTTTGCAGATGACGCAAGGAGCGTATGGTTTGGTCTAAGCGCAGATGGCATTAATCCTTTTGGGGAGCAGAGCAGCAACCATAGCACCTGGCCTGTGACTCTATGTTTGTATAACCTTCCTCCTCGGTTGTGCATGAAGCGGAAGTTCATTATGATGCCATTGCTCATCCAAGGCCCTAAGCAACCCGGCAACGACATTGATGTGTACCTAAGGCCATTAGTTGAAGAACTCTTACAACTATGGAATGGAACAGGTGTACGTGCGTGGGATGAGCACATGGGGGAAGAATTTGACCTAAAGGCGTTGCTGTTCGTGACCATCAATGATTGGCCTGCTCTCGGTAACCTTTCGTGACAGACAAACAAGGGATACCGCGGATGCACGCCTTTGTTTGGATGATACCGACAAGATATATTTGAATAGTTGTAAGAAGAATGTGTACTGTGACATCGTCGATTTCTTCCGAGCGGGCATCCCGTGAAGAAAGAAAGGCAAGCATTTCAAAGGTGAGGCGGATCACGGACGAAGCCTCGCCATCGTCTTGGTGCTGATGTACATGATATGGTCAAGGATTTGAAGGTGATATTTGGAAAGGGTCTGGCGGACAACCTGTTCGAAGGACGCAGACGGACGCGCACCCATGTGGAAGAAGAAATCTATATTTTGGGACCTGCCATATTGGAAAGACCTAGAGGTCCGCTCCGCAATCGGCGTGATGCACGTCACGAAGAATCTTTGCGTGACCTGCTTGGCTTCTTGGGCGTGTATGGGAAGACAAAAGATACACCGAGGCACGGAGGACCAGCAACGTATGCACGGAGAAGATGGCATACATCGGGGTCATGCAAGCTACGCTCTTACCAAAGAAGAGAAGGAAATCTTCTTTGAATGCCCTTTCCAATATTAAGGTACCGTCGGCTTCGTCGAATATAAAGGAATAATAAACATGGCGAGAAAAGTTCCAGCACCTAAAGTCTCATGACTGCCACGTGATTATGATGCAACCGCTTCGGTTGCATTGAGGGGCTTCTACCGAAAAGCGTTCGATTAGCCATTGTGAAGCTATGTGCATTTCTCAATGCAATCTCTCGAAGGTAATCGATCCGAAATCATACCAAGGTTCTGAGAATGATTTGGTGCAATGTCTTGTCGATTTCGAGTTGGTGTTCCCACCATCCTTCTTCAACATCATGACGCACGTCCTAGTTCACCTATCTTGAAGAGATTAACGTTTTGGGTCTGTATTTCTACACAATATGTTCCCTTTGAAAGGTTCATGGAGTCTTAAAGAAATATGTTCATAACCGTGCTAGGCCGAAGGAAGCATCTCCGGGGCCATCAAAATGAGGAGGTCATTGAGTTTTGTATTGACTTTATTCGACCTTAAGCCGATTGGTGTTCTGAATCGCGGCGTAAGGGCGGATCGATGGAAAAGGCACGCTAGGAGGAACAAATAATATGTATGGACGGACATTCTCTCACCGAAGCACACTACAGTTTCTGAGAATTCCACCTTGGTGGCTCCGTATATGGATGAACACAAGAATTTGCTACGCTCCAAACACCCGGAGCGGTCTGATGAGTGGATTACACGTGAACAAACCAGGAGTTTCGCCAACTAGTTGCAGACACGTACCATGCATGCCACCTCTATTGAAGATGACCTGTACTTGCTGTCCCAGTTACCATCTTCGAATATAATGACTTTCAAAGGGTACGAGATAAATGGTAATACATTTTACACGATTGCCCAAGATAAGAAGAGCACCAACCAAAAGAGTGGTGTCCGCTTTGATGCAGAAACCAAGACGGGAAAGGAAACATATTATGGTTATATACAGGACATATGGGAACTTGACTATCGACGTGGTTTAAAGGTCCCTTTGTTTCGGTGCAAATGGGTCAATATGACACGAGGCGGGGTAACGGAAGACCCGCAGTACGGAATGACAACAGTGGATCTCAACAATCTTGCGTATGCAGACGAACCATTCGTCCTAGCCAATGATGTGGCACAGGTTTTCTATGTGAAGGACATGTCTACCAAGCCAAGAAAAAGAAAAGAGAAGGAAGCAAATGCATCGTACGATGAGCCAAAGCGGCACATAGTTCTTTCTGGGAAGAGAAACATCGTGGGAGTGGATGACAAGACAGACAAGTCAGAAGATTATGAAAAGTTTGATGAAATTGCTCCATTCACAGTGAATATTGACCCGAGCATCCCGTTAAATGATGAAGATTTTCCATGGTTACGGCGCAAAGGGACACACGCGAAGAAAAAGTTTCACACCCAAAGATCTGGGATGTGATCGGCTTCACTATCATCACTTTCTTCTGTGTTTCACACCCAGGAGGGAATGTCTGTAATAGTTAGGGTAGTTATGTGTTTTGGCATTTGAAACGCGAAGAAATTTTATGTGCAAACAAATTCTTTTCATGCATTTACTGATTTTTTTCCAGCTAAATGACCCTGAAATTGAAAAGCAATTCAAATGAACTCAGAAAAGGTTGAAAGTTGGCATGGTATCATAATTTCATATAAATAGCATGTGCAAGAAAGTAGAGAGGGTTACGACAAAAACTGGATGCACTTCGTGTACAAAATGGATAATCTCGTTCGAAGTATCACGGTTTCCGACGAAAACTGAACTGTTACAAAGGCATTTCATTTTTTAAATAACCTAAGCATTACTAAATTGAATATAATGATAAAACACACTAATATTGAACATAAGAAAAAAGAATCACTGGAAAAACTTTTTTCAAAGTTAAGTTATTCACAAACTAGTGATTCACACAAATTTCAAATAATTCAAAATTTAAACTATTCAAATTTGAAATCTACCGGCACTAAGAGAAAGTTTTTAATTTTTTGTACCTAAAGCAAAAATATTCACAAAGAAACTCTAAATACAACAAAAACAACTCAAAAATAAATAAAACAAAAAAAAATAAAGCAAAAAAAGCTCGCCCATTGGGCCAAAGCGGCTGCATACAACCAGCGATACAACCTTTCATTGGGCGGGATGCAGGCCCAAGGCCCAAGAGGCCCACAAGGCGAGGAGGACAGGTAGGCCCAGAGGCCTAAATAGGAGAGGAGCTCGAGAGAGCTACCTTGGGGCTTATAAACCGGTCACGGTAGCCCCTCGACTAGCGAGGTGGGACTAAACTTGTCAAGATCAACGGCAAGCGCAGCGCACCCCTTTAGTCTTGGTCGTGGCACAAACCGGTACTAAAGGGGGCCTTTAGTACCGATTTGTGCCACGACCGGTACTAAAGGGGTCGCTTCCGCCGCTTGGCATGGCCAAAACAGACCTTTAGTACGGTTGGTGGCACCAACCGGTACTAAAATGCTGCTTCATATAACTAAACACTTCAAAATTTAAATGATTTCTCATCTCCCTCTGCTTCTTCTCCTCTGCACCGTCGCCGCCCGCCGCCGCTCGACCCGTCGTCGCCGCTTCTATCGCCGCTCGTCGTCGCCGCCCCGTCCCGTCGTCGCCGCCGTCGCCGCCCGTCCCGTCGTCGCTGCCGCCCGTCCCCGTCGTCGCCGCCGTCGCCGCTTGCTGCCATCGCCGCCCATCGCCGCTTGCCCCGTCGTCCCCCGTCCCGTCGTCGCCGCCCGTCGTCTGCCGCCCGTCGCCGTCCCGTCGCTCTGCGCTGCCCCATCGCCTCTTGCCTAGCCGGCCGGTGAGCGCGCACACACACACACATACATTGTAGAAATTGTTAGAATAGTTAGAAATGTTAGAATTGTTAGATTTGTTAGAAATGTTTGAAGTTGTAGAAATTTTTCTGTTTTTTAGTTATAGAAATATATAGTTATAAAAAATTTAGGATTGTTAGAAATTTTTCTGTTTTTTAGTTATAGAAATAGTTATAAAAATGTTAGTTATATATATAGAAATGTTATAATTTTTTCTGTTTTTTAGTTCTAAAATATTAGAAATGTTATAGAAATGTTAGTTATATATAGCATTGTTAGAAATATTATAGAAATGTTAGTTATATATATAGAAATGTTAGAAATTTTAGTTATCAAAATCCAATCATTAAAAAAATGTTACTTTTTGCGGGCATATAGCTAGTATTTGTTCTCGACGATGCCCGGCCCGCATCCTCGCCGTCGACCCGTCGCATGACGACGTCCAGCCGACCCATGTCCGGACTGGCTCACTGGCTGGCACTGGGAGGTGCTGCTTGAGGCGCGCCGCTTGACGAGGAACCCGGCCGCGGGTCCAGTCGTCGACCCTGATCTCGTTTGGTGGCGTTCGCGTGGGCCAGTTTCGGTGCGGAGGGACCCGGTCCCGCCGGAGGTGGTACGTCACCGTGTCAGGGAGGAGGACGAGCACGTCCATCGCTACATGGTTGCGTTACAGGGCGGCAGGTTCTCCAATACGTGGCAGTATCTTCCGGGATCTCACTTCAGCTATGATCCTGTGAGGGTTCCTTCTCTTTGGGTGTCCACTGCCCGCGCCGGAGGAACCGTGAGTGTCCTAGATTCTTCTGTAGTATTCGATCTTTATTAGCTAATAGCCAGTGATGTACTTTTCTATATTATATATGATTCGAGACGATGTATTCGAAATTATATCTATTATTGTGGACGATGAATTCGAGATTATATCTATTATTCTGGACGATGTATTCGAGATTATATCTATTATTCTGGACGATGTATTCGAGATTATATCTATTATTCTGGACGATGTATTCGAGATTATATCTATTATTCGAGATTTGAATACTAAATTGTTTTATATTTCTTTTGGATTAGTTAAACAAAAGCTATGGCGAACAATACCGGCAGAGAGGAGAAATGCAGACCATGTTCGATGTGATACACGGGGCAGATGATAATCAAAATGAAGAAGATTATGACGGCTCCGAATTTCTAAACAACACCGGAGAGGGTGATATGATATTCGATCACGACGAAGTCATGAATGATTATGACGATGACGAAGAACATGATCCTGAAACAACAAACACCGACGAGGCATATATATATTTATATAAGCAGGCATCTAGTGATCATCACATGTTTTAAATGACTTGAAGATATATTAACGAATCGATCTTTGTTCTTTCAGCCATCCGGATCGAGCAAATCTTCAGAAAAAAGGACGAAACGAGGCCCGAACAAAAAGTTGAAGCCGGGCGTAAAGTACAATATCAAGGCATGCGACCCTCTTGGCAAACCAATAGCGCCTAAGAAGATTGCGAACAAGTTCGTTCGTCGGTCTTGGAGTTCTTGTGAAGGACCAACTCGATCAAACTTCAAGAATGGAGGCGCCCAGCAAAGCCACGTCCAGATGTTACTTATGTCGACAAGAATCAAAAAGATCTGCTTTAGGATACTCTCATGGAACATTTCACCCTACCAGATCATTTCACAGAAGCAGATGTGCAGAAAGTCAAAGAGGCTGCTTTTAAGATGATGGCGAATGCATTCAAGAACTATAAGAATGGTGAATGGAACAAGTACGTCAGCGGAGGAAGGAAGACTCCAGTATTCAAGGGAACACTGGAGAACCAACGTGATCATTAGGCCGATTTCGTGAAATTCAAGGATTCGGAATTAGCTAAGGAACGGTCGATAATAAACAAGAAGAATGCCGAAAAGAAGGATAAGTTCCATAAGCTGGGGCCAGGTGGCTATGCGTGGCAATGCCTAAGTGGGATAAGTCTGAGAAAGAGATGGAGGATGCAGGTCTCACTCCGGTTACTAAGAGCTGGCCCGTCAGGGTCAGGACTTGGTTCTATGCGCATGGGGGAGTTGGACCGGAGCGCAGGAAAAGTTTCGACGAGGGCAAGTCGAAGGGAGCCGACGATGCGATACTTGTTGCAATAGAAGAGGCACGAACGGGGTGTTCCAGCCCAACAGAGAACGGCGAGATTACGCGTGCCACGGGAAATCTGAACAGCGGGAAGAACACGAGGCAAGGGCGCTATTCCGTGGTATGAGGGTTTTCATTTGGAACACCGACTACGTAACCCGTGCGAGAAAGAAGATTGCGGAGGAGAAGAAGAGGAAGATGGAGGAGGAGCAGAGGAAGCGGGACTATGAACGCCTTCAAGGCCTAGAAGCAAGTCAAGCGGAATTGGCGGTCAAATTCCAGCGGCGGCGAGGAGCAGATCGACTCACTTACCCATCAAAGGGGGTCTCAACAGCTGCAGCAGCTAGCGGATGATCCAGCATTGGATAGCACCAGCCCATCCATGCCGAGAAGCAGCGTGGGTTCCATCCCGGACGACCCAATGCTGGGTAGATACCCCGTGGATGACATCACGGAGAACACTAACTGCGAGCTACACTACAAAATGAAGAACATATCCATGAAGGTGGCGGATGGCTCTGCTTTCACAAATCCCCCCGAGGCAACCTTCCATGGCAACCCGATTACAGCGGGCTATGCTCGTGTCGTGGTTGATGATGTGCTGGACCCATATTCGGGCTACAGACTTGACATTCTTTGGAGGTGACGGCGCTTTCTCGGAGAGGCCAAACATCGTATCATCCTATGGAAAAAGGATTGCATCATCTTTCCAAGGCCACCCACACCGCGTCACCCGAGTCCTCGTCGAAGTCCGCCACCAAGTCAGCAGACTCCCGCTCCTCCAAGTCCGGCAAAGTGTCAGGAAAATCCTCCTCCTCCAAGTCTGGCAAACTGTCAGGACAATCCTCCAAGTCCGCCACAGCGTCAGACGTCCACTCCTCCTCCAAGTCCGGCACAACCTCAGGCCACTCCTGTTGGGGAACGTAGTAATTTCAAAAATTTCCTATGCACACGCAAGATCATGGTGATGCATAGCAACGAGAGGGGAGAGTATTGTCTACATACCCTTGTAGACCGAAGCGGAAGCGTTCACAACGTAGAGGAAGTAGTCGTACGTTCTCCTCGCGATCCAACCGATCCCAGCGCCGTTACTCCGGCGCCTCCGAGTTCTTGGCACACATACAGCTCGGTGACGCTCCTCGGGCTCCGATCCAGCAAAGCTCAGGAGAGAGAGTTCCGTCAAGACGACGGCGTGGTGGACGATCTTGATGTTCTATCGACGCAAGGCTTCGCCTAAGCACCGCCACGATATGACCGAGGTGGAATATGGTGGAGGGGGCACCGACACGGCTAAGGAACGATCTCAAGGATCAACTTGTGTGTCCATGGGGTGCCCCTGCCCCGTATATAAAGGAGGGAGGGAGGAGGAGGTCGGCCCTCTCTATGGCGCGCCATGGGGAGTCCTACTCCCACCGGGAGTAGGATTCCCCCTTTCCTAGTCCAACTAGTAGTCCTTCCATGTATTAGGAGTAGGAGAGAAGGAAAGGGAAGATAGAAGGAGAAGGAAGGAAGGGTGCGCCCCCCCTCCCTAGTCCAATTCGGACTAGACCAAGGGGAGGGCGGCGGCCACCCTTTGGCCCTTTTCTCCTTTCCCGTATGGCCCATTAAGGCCCAATACGAATTCCCGTAACTCTCCGGTACTCCGAAAAATACCCGAATCACTCGGAACCTTTCCGAACTCCGAATATAGTCGTCCAATATATCGATCTTTACGTCTCGACCATTTCGAGACTCCTCGTCATGTCCCCGATCTCATCCGGGACTCGAACTCCTTCGGTACATCAAAACTCATAAACTCATAATATAAGCATCATCGAAACCTTAAGCGTGCGGACCCTACGGTTCGAGAACAATGTAGACATGACCGAGACACGTCTCGGTCAATAACCAATAGCGGGACCTGGATGCCCATATTGGTTCCTACATATTCTCGAAGATCTTTATCGGTCGACCGCATAACAAGATACGCTTGTTCCTTTGTCATCGGTATGTTACTTGCCCGAGATTCGATCGTCGGTATCCAATACCTAGTTGAATCTCGTTACCGCAAGTCTCTTTACTCGTTCCGTAATACATCATCTTGCAACTAACTCATTAGTTGTAATGCTTGCAAGGCTTAAGTGATGTGCATTACCGAGAGGGCCCGAGATACCTCTCCGACAATCGAGTGACAAATCCTAATCTCGAAATCGCCAACCCAACATCTGCCTTTGGAGACACCTGTAGTACTCCTTTATAATCACCCGATTCACGTTGTGACGTTTGGTAGTACCCAAAGTGTTCCTCCGCAAACGGAGTTGCATAATTTCATAGTTATAGGAACATGTATAAGTCATGGATAAAAGCAATAGCAACATACTAAACGATCGGGTGCTAAGCTAATGGAATGGGTCATGTCAATCAGATCATTCAACTAATGATGTGACCTTGTTAATCAAATAACAACTCTTTGTCCATGGTTAGGAAACATAACCATCTTTGATTAACAAGCTAGTCAAGTAGAGGCATACTAGTGACACTCTGTTTGTCTGTATATTCACACATGTATTATGTTTCCGGTTAATACAATTCTAGCATGAATAATAAACATTCATGATATAAGGAAATAAATAATAACTTTATTATTGCCTCTAGGGCATATTTCCTTCAGTCTCCCACTTGCACTAGAGTCAATAATCTAGATCACATCACCATGTGATTCACATCGATAGTTCACATCATTATGTGATTAACACCCATAGTTCACATCGCCATGTGACCAACATCCAAAGGGTTTACTAGATTCAGTAATCTAGTTCACATCGCTATGTGATTAACACCCAAAGATTACTAGGGTGTGATCATGTTTTGCTTGTGAGAGAATCTTAGTCAACGGGTCTTTTACATTCAGATCCGTTATGTATTTTGCAATTTTCTATGTCTACAATGCTCTGCACGGAGCTACTCTAGCTAATTGCTCCCACTTTCAATATGTATCTAGATCGAGACTTAGAGTCATCCAGATCGGTGTCAAAACTTGCATCGACGTAACCCTTTAGGACGAACCTTTTGTCACTTCCATAATCGAGAAACATATCCTTATTCCACTAAGGATAATTTTGACCGCTGTCCGATGATCTACTCCTAGATCACTATTGTATTCCTTGCCAAACTCGATTGTAGGGTATACAATAGATCTGGTACACAGCATGGCATACTTTATAGAACCTATGGCCAAGGCATGGGGAATGACTTTCATTCTCTTTCTATCTTCTGCCGTGGTCGGGTTTTGAGTCTTACTCAATTTCACACCTTGTAACACAGGCAAGAACTCTTTCTTTGACTGTTCCATTTTGAACTACTTCAAAATCTTGTCAAGGTATGTACTCATTGAAAAAACTTATCAAGCGTCTTGATCTATCTCTATAGATCTTAATGCTCAATGTGTAAGCAGCTTCACCGAGGTCTTTCTTTGAAAAACTCCTTTTAAACACTCCTTTATGCTTTGCAGAATAATTCTACAATATTTCCGATCTACAATATGTCATTCACATATACTTATCGAAATCTTTGTAGTGCTCCCACTCACTTTCTAGTAAATACGGGCTTCTTCGCAAGTTCAGTATAAACTATATGCTTTGATCAACTTATCAAAGCGTATATTCCAACTCCGAGATGCTTGCACCAGTCCATAGATGCACATTTTGTTAACACCTTTAGGATCGACAAAACCTCTTGGTTACATCACATACAACTCTTCTTTAATAACTCCATTAAGGAATGCAGTTTTGTTTATCCATTTGCCAGATTTCATAAAATGCGGCAATTGCTAACATGATTCGGACAGACTTTTAAGCATCGATACGAGTGAGAAAATCTCATTGTATTCAACATCTTGAACTTTGTCAAAAAACCTTTTTCGACAAGTCTAGCTTTGTAGATAGTAACACTACTATCAGCGTCCGTCTTCCTCTTGAAGATCCATTTATTTTCTATAGCTTGCTGATCATCGAGCAAGTCAATCAAAGTCCATACTTTGTTCTCATACATGGATCATATCTCAGATTTTATGGCCTCAAGCCATTTCGTGGAATCTGGGCTCACCATCGCTTCTTCATAGTTCGTAGGTTCATCATGATCTAGTAGCATGACTTCCAGAACAGGATTACCGTACCACTCTGGTGCGGATCTTACTCTGGTTGATCTACGAGGTTCTGTAGTAAGTTGATCTGAAGTTTCATGATCAACATCATCAACTTCCTCACTATTTGGTGTAGATGTCGCAGAAACCGGTTTCTGCGATAAACTACTTTCCAATAAGGGAGAAGGTACAGTTTACCTCATCAAGTTCTACTTTCCTCCCACTCACTTCTTTCGAGAGAAACTCCTTCTCTAGAAAGGATCCATTTTTAAGCAACGAATATCTTGCCTTCGGATCTGTGATAGAAGGTGTACCCAACAATTTCCTTTGGGTATTCTATGAAGACGCACTTCTCCGATTTGGGTTCGAGCTTATCAGGATGAAACTTTTTCACATAAGCATCGCAACTCCAAACTTTAAGAAACGACAACTTGGGTTTCTTGCTAAACCACAGTTCATATAGTGTCGTCTCAACGGATTTAAATGGTGCCCTTTTTAATGCGAATGTAGCTGTCTCTAATGCATGATCCAAAAACGATATTGGTAAATCAGTAAGAAACATCATAGATTGTACTATATCCAATAAAGTACGGGTATGATGTTCGGACACACCATTATGATGTGGTGTTCCAGGTGGCATGAATTTGTGAAACTATTCCACATTGTTTTAATTGAAGACCAAACTCGTAACTCAAATATTTGTCTCCGCGATCAAATCGTAGAAACTTTATTTTTCTTGTTACGATGATTTTTCCACTTCACTCTGAAATTCTTTGAACCATTCAACTATTTCAGACTTATGTTTCATCAAGTAGATATACCCATATCTACTCAAATTATCTGTGAAGGTCAGAAATAACGATACTTGCCACGAGCATCAATACTCATTGGATCTCATACATCGGTATGTATTATTTCCAATAAGTCAGTAGCTTGTTCCATTGTTCCGGAGAACGGAGTTTTAGTCATCTTGCCCATGAGGCATGGTTCGCAAGCATCAAGTGATTCATAATCAAGTGATTCCAAAATCCCATTGATGGATTCATGTACCTAGGGTAGGGTCATAGGCCTGACCTAAACGTCCTACCCAAGGGTACTCAGAGAAGAGATCATCTTCGATCGACCAAAGAGGAATCCACTCGACCAGATGGAAGGACTCGACCATGGAAGACTCACTCGACCATGAAGACTCACTCGACCACCGAAGGTCAAGACACTCCAACTGCATAACGGTGTGCTATTGAATAGACTTAATGATAGTTAAGGCACCTTATGAGGGCGTTACCAAGAACCCCCTAGTTTAATGTACTTTAATCCCTCCATTATGTGGGCTGGCTGGGGTCTGGCGACTCTATATAAGCCACCCCCTCCACGGTAGAAGGGTTCAGACTCTTGTAATACTCATACTCATAATCCACTCGACCGCCTCGGGGCTCAGAGACGTGGGGCTGTTACTTCTTCCGGAAGGGCTGAACTCGTACATCCTTTGTCCCCACAACTGCTCCATAGCTAGGACATCGCTCTCCTTAACCTACCCCTACTTCTCTTGTCGGACTTAGAACCACGACGGTTGGCGCCCACCTTGGGGCAGGTGTTCTAGCGATTTGTGGAGGAGTTGCTGATTCAGTACCTTCATCACGATGACTTCGGAGTTTTGAGCGCGGGGCACGAGATCCGTCTCGGTGCTCTCACTTTTATCGCCGACGACTCCGCATGGCTCAGGAGGCCCCTCTTGACGCCGAGGCGCTCCCGTCCATGGGCGACGACTTCGCGTGTGTTTGCGGCGCTTTTGCTGCGGCAACCGTCGACCAGTCGGTCGACTCCTTTTTCATCACCCGATCTCCCACCAGCGCAAGCGCTCTGGTCGATCTAGGCTTCAGCGGTGGGTGAAGCACGCGGTGGCTCGCCTGACAGCCACCGCCCAAGTCGCGCTATCGAGCCCGATGAATCCCTCTACGGCCTGCTCGACTGCCGACCGGCTCGTGAGAGACGCATCCGAATGTGATAGCGGTGATCCGCGGCGGAGATTCTCATGGTCGACGGCCCTCGCGATCCTCGGCCGCCCACGGCGGTGGAGCCGCCGGAGGAGGTGACCTGTGCATGAACACGAGGAGTACCAGCCCGAGACACTCGACTCTCTGAGAGAGGATCTTCGTCGCAGAACATGGATGCGCTACATACCCTATCGTCGGAGAAACCCCCGAGGCTCGTGCCTTGGAGGAAGCACGTTTAACGTGGCTGAACGCACTCGCTGGAGAATCTTCAGCGAAGCTCGACGACAGCTGTGGCAGCGGCGGCTCCCGAATCCGGTCGACGTCGGCTCTTCCCGCCGACTCGGTATACCGCACGCCTATTCAGAATTTAGCAGCTGCAACTCGATAGCGTAGTCCATCCAGCCGCCGGTCGGAAGCGGAAGAGGCTTGCAGCAGATCGTAGATTTACTCCGAGCAGCAGGTGACCAGAACTCAGCCGTGTCGCAGTCGCGCAACAGGATTCACAGTCGATCCGTCGCTGCGAACACTGTCCAGTCGGCTCACAGTCCCAGATCGCCTCCACGGCGGGAAGGGCGCGACAACCGGCGAGAGCAGCTCGGAGACCGAGTCGACCGAGATGATAGGCGTCGAGTGCCCCTCTCCCCTCCGAGGGAAGGGTCATACGCTCCTCGGCGACAAGATGACAGAAGACAATTCAGTACGGGGCGAAGGGTTCCAGTCGACCCCAGGGAACCAGGCTTTGATGCACGGTCCATTATTGTGCAAGGTCTGGTCGACCGGAACAGAGCCCATCGAGGAGGACCCGAGAGGGATGCACCCACCAGCAGTCGAGTGCATGTCTCTGGTCCAGAGTGTTTTAGCAGGGCTATCAGGGCCGCAGTGATTCCCCCCAATTTCAGATTGGCAGCAGGAGTCTGCAAGTTCTTTGGAGAATCTAAGCTGAAACTTGGCTTGAAGATTACCGAGTGGCTATTCAGATTGGTGGTGGAAATGACGAGGTGGCCATGAAACATTTGCCCCTCATGTTGGAAGGTTCGGCAGAGCATGGTTGAGTCAATTACCTCACAAAGCAGCATATATACTTGGGAGGATTTGTCCCAGTATTCGTCCAGACTTTGAAGGAACTTGCAAGCGACCAGCTGGTTTGTGAGCTGCAAGTTTGTGTGCGTAAGACCAATGAAACTCTCCGAGAGTACATTCAGAGGTGGATTACCTGCACAATACCGTGGAAAATGTGTCGGACCATCAGGCAGTTTTGCCTTCAAGGACGGGTCAAAAGCAGAGAATTGAGTCTGAAGTTGGTCGAACCGGGGACATGACCTTGAGTCGAATGATGGAGATTGCTAGCAAATCGCCTAACGGCGAGGAAGAAGACCGACTCAAGCGGCAAGTACAAGCCGAGTCGATCGGAGAAGGGTAATTCCATCGGAAGCAAAAGCGCAAAGCCGAGCCAGCAGCTCTGGAGAGGCCCCGCCGTCACTCAAGGGAAGTTCAAGGGGAAACCCAAAGGATCCGGAATCAAGAAAGTGAAAGATAAAGAAGGAAATGACGTGTTGGATATGCCATGCCATATTCACACGAAGAAAGATGAAGAGGGCAACATTATTTACCCAAAGCACACCACACGCCGAGGTCGACTCTGATCCAAAGAAGCCAGGCAAGCAGTCTAAGGACAAGGAGAAGGAGCCGACAAGGCCGGAGATAAAGAGGACAGTGAGGAGGAATACCCGCATGTCAACTCCACTCTGATGATCTTCGCAGATGTGGAAAGCAAAAGTCGACTGAAAGTCATCAATCGAGAGGTGAATATGGTTGCCCCAGTTAAGCCAAGTTATGTGAAATGGTCCCAGACACCCATCACATTCGACCAGTCTGATCACCCGACTCACATTGCCACCCCTGGGCGGCAAGCGCTGGTGGTCGATCCAGTTGTCGAAGGCACTCGACTGACAAAAGTGTTGATGGATGGCGGTAGTGGGCTGAATTTGCTGTATGCGGATACATTGAAAGGGATGGGCATTCCGATGTCCCGATTGAGCGCCAGCAATATGAGTTTCCACGAGTCATACCGGGAAGAAGGCCAACTCACTCGGCCAAATAGCCCTTGACGTGGTTTTGGTGATTCCAAGCACTTCCGCAAAGAAAAGTTGACCTTTGAGGTTGTAGATTTTCAGAGTGCATATCATGCCATTTTGGGAGGCCGCCTATGCACGATTCATGGCTCGACCATGCTACGTGTACCTCAAACTGAAAATGCCGGGACCCAAAGGAGTGATCACCGTCACCGCGATAGGAAGAAGGCGTAAGAGTGCTTCGAGAAGGGCTCAAAGATTGCCGACTCCCAAGTGTCGTGGTCGAATTCAAGAGTATATGCAAAACGCAGATCCGAGTGATTTGCTAAAGTCTAAGAGGCCAGCCACGGAATCTGCATTCAAGTAAATGCGGTGAGACAAAGCCCGTCCATATTCACCCGACTGATCCCGATGCAGCTCCGACTCACATATCGGCAACACTCGACTCGAAATAGGAAGAAGCGCTCATCCAGTTCCTCCGTGAGAACTGGGACATTTTTGCATGGAAGCCGGTGACATGCGGGTGTTCGAGGAACTGGCTGAGCATCGCCTTCGAGTCGACAAATCAGCGAAACCAGTGAAAGAGCATCTTCGGCGGTCCGCCGTCCAGAAGAGAAAGGCTATTGGTGAAGAAGTGGCTCGACTGTTGACAGCAGGATTTATCCGAGAGATTTACCACTCCGAGTGGCTCGCCAATGTTGTCATGGTCCCCAAGAAGGATAACTCCTCCGCATGTGCATTGATTTTAAGCACATTAATCGGGCCTGCCCGGCGATCATTTTCCTCTCCCCGCATCGATCAAATTGTCGACTCGACCGCTGGGTGTGAGAGATTGTCTTTTCTAGATGCATATTCCGGGTATCATCAGATCCGTCTGTATGGACCCGACGAAATAAAAACAGCTTTCATCACTCCATTCGGTGCTTCGCTATATCACCATGCCATTCGCCTCAAGAATGCGGAGCCACATTTATGCGAATGATTCGAAGTGTCCGCCACTCGATCGGTCGGAATGTGGAAGCGTATATGGATGATATCGTCGTTAAGTCGCGAAAAGGTTCCGACCTGCTCGTGACCTCGCCAAACATTTGCCAACCTCCGACGGATGCGATATCAAGCTCAATCCGTCAAAGTGCACATTCGGGGTTCTGGTGGAAAACTACCGGTTTTCGTTTCCGAACGAGGAATCGACGCTAACCGAAGAAGATCGGCACTATTCTCCTAATGAAACATACTCGCGGCGAAAGTGCACGATGTCCGAAGCTTCTTGGATGCTTGGCGCTTTAAGTCGATTCATCTCACGACTCGGTGAAAAGGCATTGCCTCTTTACCGATCGATGAAGAAGGTGACAAGTTCGAGTGGACTCGGAAGTCGATGCAGCGTTGCCGAGCTAAAAGCTCGCTCTCCACCCGGCCGGTGCTTGCTGCTCCGGTCGACAAAGAGCCTCTGTTGCTTTACATTGCAGCCATGGACAAGTTGTCACTCAGGCTTACGGTCGAGCGGGAAGAGGAAGGAAACGCCTTCAAAGTTCAACGCCCAAATGTACTATTTATCTGAAGTTTTGACTCCATCCAGCAGAGATACCCTCATTATCGAAGCTTGTGTATGGCATATACATGACCACGAAGAAGGTTGCTCACTATTTCTCCGATCACTCTGTCACGATCGTCGCCGACGCTCCTTTATCGAGATCTTACATAACAGTAGACGCAACCGGTCGAGTGGCAAAGTGGGCGATTGAACTTCTTCCCTTGATATCAAATTCGAGGCAAAGAAAGCCATTAAGTCCGTGCTATAGCAGATTTCCTTGCCGAGTGGATCGAACAACAAACAACCGATTGAAGTTCACTCGGAGCATTGGACCATGTTCTTTGACGGCTCCAAGATGCTGAATGGTTCAGTCGTGTGGGGTTGTTCTGGTTTCCCCTGAGGAGATAAGCTTAAGTATGTGCTCCAGATTCACTTTGATTCCTCCAACAATGAGGCGAGTTACGAGCCCTCTTATATGGATTGCGCATGGCCATCTCACTCGGCGTCCGTCGCCTGATGGTTTATGGCGACTCAGATTTAGTAGTCAATCAAGTGATGAAGGAGTGGGACGTGAGAAGCCCGGCTATGACCGGATATTGC
Organism: Aegilops speltoides; assembly: GCA_021437245.1. Taxonomy (NCBI): domain Eukaryota; kingdom Viridiplantae; phylum Streptophyta; class Magnoliopsida; order Poales; family Poaceae; genus Aegilops; species Aegilops speltoides. Next base: position 483,493,897 of record CM038145.1, on the reverse strand, counting down.
AATGCAAATGAGGAAGCTGGAAAAGAAGTTTGAGGGGTTGGAACTCCATCACATCCCCCGACTGAAAAATCAGGCTGCAGATGACCTGGCGAAGATAGGGTCCAAGAGGGAAGCCATTCCGAGTGGCGTGTTTTTGGAACATATACACATTCCGTCATCAAGGAAGATCCTTACAGAGGAAGCCCCACAACCCAAGAGTGCCACAGACTGATGAAGTTGAGGTCCCGGCGGTGGTCGACTTGGTCATGGAGGTTTTAGTGGTCACTCCCGATTGGACAATTCCATACATTGCGTATATTCGAGAAAGGAACTCCCAGAGGATGAGGAAGAGGCTCGGCAGATCGTCCGTCGATCCAAAGCCTTTACCGTTATCAATGGGCAGTTATCTGAGAAAGCCCAACGGAGTCGGACAAAATGCATAACACCAAGAAGGTCGAGTCATACTCAATGATATCCACTCGGGACTGTGGTCACCATCGTCCTCTCGGACCATTGTAGCCAAAGCATACCGAGCAGGATTTTACTGGCCAAGAGCAAATGAGATGGCGAAAGAAATAGTGGATAAGTGCGAAGGATGTCAGTTCTACTCTAATATGTCACACAAGCCCGCGTCAGCCTTGAAGACCATTCCGCTCGTCTGGCCTTTTGCAGTATGGGGGTTGGACATGATCGGTCCCTTGCGAACGGGTCGGAGCGGCTTCACGCATGTACTGGTAGCAGTCGACAAGTTCACCAAGTGGATTGAGGCTAAGCCGATCAAAAAACTTGACGCTGGTACTGCTGTTTCCTTCATCAGAAAGTTGACGTTCAGATATGGAGTCCCGCACAGTATTATCACAGACAATGGGTCGAATTTTGACTCGGAAGAATTCAAGGGTTTCTGCAACTCCCAAGGCATACGAGTCGACTACGCTTCAGTTGCCCATCCACAGTCGAATGGACAGGCAGAACGAGCCAATGGATTGATCCTCAAGGGTCTGAAGCCCCGTTTGATGCGAGATCTCAAGCATGCGGCTGGTGCTTGGGTCGACGAACTTCCTTCAGTGCTTTGGGGTCTGCGGACCACGCCTAATCGGTCGACTGGGAGAACTCCTTTTTTCCTGGTCTATGGGGCAGAAGCAGTTTTACCAAGTGATCTCCTTCACAATGCTCCACGAATTGAACTTTATAATGAAGCAGAAGCTGAGCAAGCGCGTCAGATCTGATCGACCTCTGGAAGAGGAAAGGAAATGGCTTTGATCCGCTCGACCATTTACCAAGCAAGACTTGCGCCACTTTGACGCCGAAATGTGAGAGGTCGAGCCTTCCAGGAAGGGGATCTGGTCCTTCGGGTGGATCAGCAGAAACAACATAAGCTTGCCCCCTCCTGGGAAGGTCCCTTCATCGTCACAAAGGTTCTCCACAATGGGGCATATCGTCTCTACAATGTCGAACACGATATCGATGAGCCCGAGCTTGGAATGCGGATCTACTCCGCCCGTTTACACTTAAAGTTTTCACTCGGAAGAATTGTAATAAAGCACTCTTGTAGCGTTTTGAAGCAATAGTGTCATAATTCCTTCATAATTTTTGTCACTTTTTACTTTGAGTCAAGTACAATTTTCACCTCCCCGGTGGGTGGCTTAGTCGCGAATCCGTTCCGCCTAAGTTATTAAAAATCCTACCGAGTGGTAAGCGGACTTCCACTCGGAGGCTTAGCTGCAGCTCGCTGCTCGCCTAAGTGTTTTACAAATCCCACCGAGTGGTAAGCCGGACTTCCACTCGGGGCTTAGCTGCAGCCCAGTGCTCGCCTAAGTGTTTTACAAATCCCACCGAGTGGTAAGCCGACTTCCACTCGGGGCTTAGCTGCAGCCAGTGCTCGCCTAAGTTATTAAAAATCCCACCGAGTGGTAAGCCGACTTCCACTCGGGGCTTAGCTGCAGCCAGTGCTGCGCCTAAGTGTTTTACAAATCCTACCGAGTGGTAAGCCAGACTTCCACTGGGGCTTAGCTGCAGCCAGTGCTCGCCTAAGTTATTAAAAATCCTACCGAGTGGTAAGCGACTTTCACTCGGAGGCTTAGCTGCAGTCCAAGGACTCGCCTAAGTATGAAGTTTATTTCAAGGAAAGCGAGGTGCAGGCGATTGCGACCCTCTTCTCCGAGCCGACACAAATACAACGTGTCATTGCGACCCTCTTCTCCGAGCTTTGACACAAATACAACGTGTCATTGCGAAATCCTACCGGCGGAGAGCAAACCTCCCACTGGGGCTTAGCTGCAACCAGTGCTCGCCTAAGATAAAAGAAATCCTACCGGTGGAGAGCAAACCTCCCACTGGGGCTTAGCTGCAGCCCAGTGCTCGCCTAAGATAAAAGAAATCCTACCGGTGGAGAGCAAACCTCCCACTCGGGGCTTAGCTGCAGCCCAGTGCTCGCCTAAGATAAAAGAAATCCTACCGAATGGAGAGCAAACCTCCCACTCGGAGGCTTAGCTGCAGCCCAGTGCTCGCCTAAGATAAAGAAATCCTACCGAGTGGAGAGCAAACCTTCCACTGGGGCTTAGCTGCAGCCAGTGCTCGCCTAAGATAAAGAAATCCTACCGAGTGGAGAGCAAAACTCCCACTCGGGGCTTAGCTGCAACCAGTAGCAGCCGCCTAAGTTATTTAAATCCTACCGAGTGATAAGCCATGCTTTCACTCGGAGGCTTAGCTGCAGCTCCGTGCTCGCCTAAGGAATAAGTCATTGCAGTCAACATCCCATTGTTGACCTGCAAAGAGCAATTCAAGCCAAGAGCAATCATACCCAAACGTTCAATCCAAATTTAGGTCGATACCTAAAATAACCGAGAGTGCTCAGCACCAAGCACATTAAGGTTTTATCGGTTACAACTCCACTCGGCATACCGAGGCAAATTTAAGGTCAAAGAAAGTTTTTTACCCCTCCTGTGGAGGGCTGGATGGAGCAACGAACTCGTCAAGATCAATCCCGTCCGCAATTCGCGTGGCAGCAGCGATGAAAGTCTCCATGAAGGTTCTGAAGTCGTGCTTCTTGGTATTGGCCACTCGGAGAGCCGCCAACTTATCTTCTCGAGCTTCCTTGCAATGGACTCGCGCCAGACATAGGGCAACGTCCGCACCGCACCGGGCCGAAGATTTCTTCCACTCTTGCACTCGGTCAGGGACGGCGTTCAGTCGACCCATCAATGACTCAAGGTCATTTTGGAGTGTCTCAGTGGGCCAGAGCGTCGAGTCGATGCGGGACGTAGCCACCTTCAGTCTTGCGAGGTAATCCACAACAGCAGCAACGCGGGACTCCAGTCGGAAGACACTCATGGCAGTTTCATCGTTCACCGGGGAATTGACTGGATCAAGGTTAAATCTCCGGTGGCTGGTCTCTTCCTCAAAGTTATGCGAGAACTCTGCGAAAACAAAACTACGAGTCAGGAAAACAGTCAAGTGAAAACATAACAGTTGAGGAGATTGGTCGAGTGGAAAAGGTTACCTTCGAGCTGGAGAAACAGTTTCTTAGCAAGGCTGCCCAAGAAGCTTTCCATCTCGTTCTTCTTCCCAGCCAGTTGGAGGATCTTCTCGGTCAGATTTTTCTTGTCAGCTTTCATCCGTTCAGCATCCTTGCCGGCAGCGGCCAGAGCAACCTTCAGATCGGCGTTCTCTTATTCAAGCTTGGCAACGGAGGCCAGTTTTTCATCAGCAAGTTTGATCTTCTCGGACAACTCGAGCTCCTTCTTCCTTTGAGCCTCCTTCACCTTGCCTGTAAATCACAGCAAAGTCAAGCTTGAAACAAGTGGGAGGAAGGCAGAGTCGTCAAATCTCACCAAACATACCTTTGGTCTCCTCCTTCGCCTTCATCGGGTTCTCTTGCACCAGCTTCAAGTCCAACTCCAGCTGAATATGTTTCGCTCCAATTCGTGTAGCGTGCGCAAGATCACAAGATTTCTGCGAAGAGTCGATTCGAAAATATCGAGATAATCCACTTCCGAGTGAATCAAGAAAAATGATGCGTTTCTAAGACTACGATCGAATGCAAGCATTCAACCGTAGTCTCGGGGACTACACCGGTGGGTGCACTCAGCGTGCCCCCACCGGTCTTATTCAAGACATAGTCGACCGATCGACCCGATAAAAAGCGAGTCGACCCGATCGACCAGTTCCGTTCTTAGTAAGCCTAAGGCAGAGTCGACCAGTCGACCAAAAAAAAAAAAAAAGTGTCGATCAGTCGACCAGAAATCCTTCAGACTGTAATCAACTGCCAGCAGTCGATCACAGCCTCGGGGACTACACCGATGGGTGCACTCAGCGTGTGCCCCACGGTCTCGTAAACTACATTCGTTTCATTCGAGTGATGATCAATATTTACTTATGAAGCCTAAGACCGATCGCCGGTGATCGACCTTATATGGGGACTACACCGGCGGGTGCACTCAGCGTGCCCCGCTCACACGGAGTTTTTATCGACACACCCGGTGGGTGATTGCTATTGCTATAAATTTCAGAAAGAAAAGTCTCGATAGCATATCCTAACATGAGCATGTGGTGGTCGATCGACCTGAACATTGCTCGAAGGGCGAGCTGGCATCGTAAGTGCTTGGCTCGCATCGGCGATCTTCACTTGCTCCATCATGATCCTGCTTGACGGATCGCCTCCTTAGCAGACATCGCCTTGGTCCTCCCGGGCGTGGTGCGTGGTGAAGATCGAAGGTTGTCCAGCACTTTCGGCGAAGTGGGTCGAGCATTGGTCGTGGCACCGCGAAGGTCACGGTATGTCGAGTGCCGCCCCCCTTCCGTCATGATGGTCTCGGGTGCCGTTGCTCCTTGGGTTTCTCTGCTAGCGTTTGCCTTCCTGCTCCTCCTAGCCTTGGTGGCTCCTCATCCTCATCATCGTCATCGGGAGAGTGATGATGTTATCGGCCGAGCTTCAAGAAAAAGTTGAGATTAGGAATCTTGAGTCGGTCGACCGAGAACAGGAATTAAGGATATAATACCAAGATTTGAGGTGGCAGCGTCCTCCATCTCATGGTCATCAACTTTAAGCGAGGTTTGAAGTCGCAGTATTGAAACTCCAAAGAGTCGATCGACCAATTCATATATCAATCGAGGCAAAATTTGTTTGAAGCAAGAAGACTTAAGCAATGTGTTTACCCCGAGATGGTAGGGATGGACACCTTCATTTTTGGCAAAGGCTTGGTCGTCCTCGGCGGAACTACCTTGTTGCTTGGCGCCTTCTCGATCGGCACCGGAGAAGCGGTCCGAGGCGTTTGGTCGATTGCGAGGCGATCGCGACCTCCTTACGCGTTCAGCCGAAAGGTCATGCACAAGCTTTGACCGCCTTTCCAAGCGCGGTGGTGCGACTTCCTCCTCGTCGTCCTCGTCGTCCTCGTCATCGTCATCGTCGTTGTCGTGCGTCTCTGCGTCATCTGAATTCCACTCTTCTTGGCTCTCACCTCCTTGGCTTCCCTTCCTCGGCCGGAACACAGGCGCCGTTGGGCATTGAGTACAGCTCTGTGAGGGCACTGGAGATATCAAAGCGAGTTGATCGACCAAATTACGAAGCACGCTCGATGGACATACAACAGAAAAGCAGAACAAGTGTACCTTATCCGAGCGCTGTCACGATCAGCGGAGAAATCCTCCGGGATCGCGAGGATTGTCCTTGTTTCCAGTGATTGAAGCCATCCATCTTTCCACAACAGCATCGTCGACCGCCTCCGGGTGGGCCGCGAGTCTCGTCTTGATGCCGCAATACAACCACATACAGTGGCTCCGGAACTGAAGGGGCTGGATTCGCCTCCGAAGAAAAACCTCCAGAAGGTCCATGCCAGTCACACCGTCCCTAACCAGCTGCACCACTCGGTCCATCAGCATCTTCACTTCAGCCCTCTCTTCAGGAACAACTTTCAGGGAGGAGGGTTTATTCACTCGACTCATGGTAAACTCGGGAGGCGGTCGGTCGTCGAGCGTCGTCTCGTTCCGGCAATAGAACCAGGTCGACTGCCAACCTCTGACCGACTCGGGAAAATGCATAGCTGGAAAAGTGCTTTTGCTCCTCAACTGGACTCCTAAACCACCGCACATCTGGACTACCTGGGTCTTCTCGTCACCAGGACTTGCTTTCTTCACACGTTCGAGGCGACATGTGAAGATGTACTTGAACAAGCCCAGTCACGGTCGACATCCCGTGAAGTTTTCACACATAGATACAAAGCGCAGCAAGGTATGCAATGGAGTTTGGTGTGAAATGGTGAAGCTGAGCCCCAAAGAAATTCAGAAAACCTCGGAAGAATACACTCGGTGGCAGCGAGAAACCTCGGTCGACATGGGTGGCCAAAAGCACACACTCACCCTCTTCTGGTTGAGGCTGCCACTCTCGGCCAGGAAGTCTTGCGGCGTTGTGAGGAATCAAACCATCGTTGGCCATATCAAGGAGATCCTTCTCCACGATCGTCGATTGGATCCATCCCCTGGACCCAACCTTTCGGCAGCTTGGATCTCGACGAGGAACCGCGCGACGGTGGATCTTCCTTCGCCTTCTCACCACCGGCGCCTTCTCCGCCGCCGGCGCCTTCTTCGCGACGCTCCAGCATCGTCGTCTTCTCTTTGCCCATGGCGCCGGCGGATGCGCAAGGAGAGATATGGCAAAAAGCAGCAGCGGAGGTGGAGAGCGGAGCGGAGAGAATGGGGAGAAAGAACGAGGATCTTGTGCACGAGCCTCCGGAGTTACATTTATAGCATCTCTTCGAGTGGATGACATGTGGACCAGCGATCTAATCATATCGGCGGCCGCACGGCGCGATACGTGGCGGAGAAAGCGGCGCGAAAATCGAGGCGCCCTATTCGTCCCATCAAGCGCCTTGATCTGTTCCGTTTGTAGCGTCCCCAAATTCGTACCCGCGAGATCCGCAGCGACGGATCGGTCATCAAGCGCGAGATTCTCTGCGATTTGTTACTCGGTATAGCGAAATAGTCACTCGACTAAAGAACAAGAATGGATCAAGTCGATGAAGGAAGGTTTCTTGTTATCAACAAAGAAGATCTTGATCCGAGACGACACGTTGCGAATGCAAAAGCGATCGAAACAACTTCAACTCCTCCTTCACTCAAGCCTCAATCCATTCGGGGCTAATGATGGATTCATGTACCTAGGGTAGGGTCATAGGCCTGACCTAAACGTCCTACCCAAGGGTACTCGTAGAAGAGATCATCTTCGATCGACCAAAGAGGAATCCACTCGACCAGATGGAAGGACTCGACCATGGAAGACTCACTCGACCATGAAGACTCACTCGACCACCGAAGGTGGAAGACACTCCACTGCATAGCGGTGTGCTATTGAATAGACTTAATGATAGTTAAGGCACCTTATGAGGCGTTACAGTAACCCCCTAGTTTAATGTACTTTAATCCCTCCATTATGTGGGCTGGCTGGGGTCCTGGCGCACTCTATATAAGCCACCCCCTCCACAGGTAGAAGGGTTCAGACTCTTGTAATACTCATACTCATAATCCACTCGACCGCCTCAGGGCTCCGAGACGTAGGGCTGTTACTTCTTCCGGGAAGGGCCTGAACTCGTACATCCTTTGTCCCCACAACTGCTCCATAGCTAGGACATCGCCTCTCCTTAACCTACCCCTACTTCTACTGTCAGACTTAGAACCACGACACCCATCAGCATGGAGTTTCTTCATGCGTTTTACACCAATATGACCTAAACGGCAGTGCCACAAATAAGTTGCACTATCATTATTAACTTTGCATCTTTTGGTTTCAATATTATGAATATGTGTATCACTACGATCGAGATTCAATGAACCATTTTCATTGGGTGTGTAACCATATAAGGTTTTATTCATGTAAACAGAACAACAGTTTATTCTTACTTGAATGAATAACCGTATTGCAATAAACACGATCAAATCATATTCATGCTCAACGCAAACACCAAATAACATTTATTTAGGTTCAACACTAATCCCGAAAGTATAGGGAGTGTGCGATGATGATCATATCAATCTTGAAACTACTTTCAACACACATCGTCACTTCACCCTTAACTAGTTTCATTTTATTCGCAACTCCGTTTGAGTTACTACTCTTAGCAACTGAACCAGTACCAAATACCGAGGGTTGCTATAAACACTAGTAAAGTACACATCAATAACATGTATATCAAATATACCTTTGTTTACTTTGCCATCCTTCTTATCCGCCAAATACTTGGGGTAGTTCGCTTCCGATGACCAGTCCCTTTGCGGTAGAAGCACTTAGTCTCGTGCTTAGGTCTAGACTTGGGCTTCTTCACTTGAGCAACAACTTGCTTGCCGTTCTTCTTGAAGTTCCTTCTATCCCTTTGCTCTTTTCTTGAAACTAGTGGTCTTGTTAACCATCAACACTTGATGTTTTTTCTTGATTTCTACCTTCAACGATTTCATCATTATGAAAAACTCGGGAATCATTTTCATCATCCCTTGCATACTATAGTTCATCACGAAGTTCTACTAACTTGGTGATGGTGACTAGAGAATTATGTCAATCACTATCTTATCTGGAAGATTAACTCCCACTTGATTCAAGCGATTGAAGTACCCAGACAATCTGAGCACATGCTCACTAGTTGAGCGATTCTCCTCCATCTTTTAGCTATAGAACTTGTTGAAGACTTCATATCTCTCAACTCGGGTATTTGCTTGAAATATTAACTTCAATTCCTGGAACATCTCATATGGTCCATGATGTTCAAAACATCTTTGAAGTCCCGATTCTAAGCCATAAAGCATGGTGCACAAAACTATCAAGTAGTCATCATATTTGAGCTAGCCAAACGTTCATAACGTCTGCATCTGCTCCTGCAATAGGTCTGTCACCTAGCGGTGCATTAAGGACATAATTCTTCTGTGCAACAATGAGGATAAACCTCAGATCGCGGATCCAATCCACATCATTGCTACTAACATTTTTCAACACAATTTTTCTCTAGGAACATATCAAAATAAACATATGAAAGCAACAACGCAAGCTATTGATCTTACAACATAATTTGCAAAATACTACCAGGACTAAGTTCATGATAAATTTAAGTTCAATTAATCATATTACTTAAGAACTCCCACTTAGACAGACATCTCTCTAGTCATCTAAGTGATCACGTGATCCAAATCAACTAAACCATAACCGATCATCACGTGAGATGGAGTAGTTTTCAATGGTGAACATCTTATGTTGATCATATCTACTATATGATTCACGCTCGACCTTTCGGTCTCCGTGTTTCGAGGCCATATCTGCATATGCTAGGCTCGTCAAGTATAACCCGAGTATTCTGCGTGTGCAAAACTGGCTTGCACCGTTGTAGATGGACGAGAGCTTATCACACCCGATCATCACGTGGTGTCTGGGCACGACGAACTTTGGCAACGGTGCATACTCAGGGAGAACACTTCTTGATAATTTTAAGTGAGAGATCATCTTAAAATGCTACCGTCAATCAAAGCAAGATAAGATGCATAAAGGATAAACATCACATGCAATCAATATAAGTGATATGATATGGCCATCATCATCTTGTGCTTGTGATCTCCATCTCCGAAGCACCATCGTGATCACCATCGTCACCGGCGCGACACCTTGATCTCCATCGTAGCATCGTTGTCGTTTATGCCATCTATTGCTTCTACGACTATCGCTACCGCTTAGTGATAAAGTAAAGCAATTACAGGCGCTTGCATTTCATACAATAAAGCGACAACCATATGGCTCCTGCCGATTGCCGATAACCGGTTACAAAACATGATCATCTCATACAATAAATATAGCATCACGTCTTGACCATATCACATCACAACATGCCCTGCAAAAACAAGTTAGACGTCCTCTACTTTGTTGTTCCAAATTTTACGTGGCTGCTACGGGCTTTAGCAAGAACCGTTCTTACCTACGCATCAAAACCACAACGATAGTTTGTCAAATAGACTCGTTTTAACCTTCACAAGGACGGGCGTAGCCACACTCAGTTCAACTAAAGTGAGAGAGACAGACACCCGCCAGTCACCTTTAAGCACGAGTGCTCGTAGCAGTGAAACCAGTCTCGAAGTAAGCGTCTGGCGTAATGTCAGTCCGGGCCGCTTCATCTCACAATACCGCTGAACCAAAGTATGACATGCTGGTAGGCAGTATGACTTGTATCGTCCACAACTCACTTGTGTTCTACTCGTGCAAAACATCAAACCATAAAAACCTAGGCTCGGATGCCACTGTTGGGGAACATAGTAATTTCAAAAATTTCCTACGCACACGCAAGATCATGGTGATGCATAGCAACGAGAGGGGAGAGTATTGTCTACATACCCTTGTAGACCGAAGCGGAAGCGTTCACAACGTAGAGGAAGTAGTCGACGTTCTCCTCGCGATCAACCGATCCCAGCGCCGTTATTCGGCGCCTCCAAGTTCTTGACACACGTACAGCTCGGTGACGCTCCTCGGGCTCCGATCCAGCAAAGCTCCGGGGAGAGAGTTCCGTCAGCACGACGGCGTGGTGACGATCTTGATGTTCTACCGACGCAGGCTTCGCCTAAGCACCGCTACGATATGACCGAGGTGGAATATGGTGGAGGGGGGCACCGCACACGGCTAAGGAACGATCTCAAGGATCAACTTGTGTGTCTATGGGGTGCCCCCTGCCCCCGTATATAAAGGAGGGAGGGAGGAGGAGGTCGGCCCTCTCTATGGCGCGCCATGGGGAGTCCTACTCCCACCGGGAGTAGGATTCCCCCTTTCCTAGTCCAACTAGTAGTCCTTCCATGTATTAGGAGTAGGAGAGAAGGAAAGGGAAGATAGAAGGAGAAGGAAGGAAGGTGCGCCTCCCTAGTCCAATTCGGACTAAACCAAGGGAGGCGGCGGCCACCCTTTGGCCCTTTTCTCCTTTCCCGTATGGCCCATTAAGGCCCAATACGAATTCCGTAACTCTCCGGTACTCGAAAAATACCGAATCACTCGGAACTTTTCCGAACTCGAATATAGTCGTCCAATATATCGATCTTTACGTCTCGACCATTTGAGACTCCTCGTCATGTCCCGATCTCATCCGGGACTCGAACTCCTTCGGTACATCAAAACTCATAAACTCATAATATAAGCATCATCGAAACCTTTAAGCGTGCGGACCCTACGGTTCAAGAACAATGTAGACATGACCGAGACACGTCTCCGGTCAATAACCAATAGCGGGACCTGGATGCCCATATTGGTTCCTACATATTCTACGAAGATCTTTATCGGTCAGACCGCATAACAAGATACGTTTGTTCCCTTTGTCATCGGTATGTTACTTGCCCGAGATTCGATCGTCGGTATCCAATACCTAGTTCAATCTCGTTACCGGCAAGTCTCTTTACTCGTTCCGTAATACATCATCTTGCAACTAACTCATTAGTTGTAATGCTTGCAAGGCTTAAGTGATGTGCATTACCGAGAGGGCCCAGAGATACCTCTCCGGACAATCGGAGTGACAAATCCTAATCTCGAAATCGCCAACCCAACATCTGCCTTTGGAGACACCTGTAGTACTCCTTTATAATCACCCGATTCGTTGTGACGTTTGGTAGTACCAAAGTGTTCCTCCGCAAGCGGGAGTTGCATAATCTCATAGTTATAGGAACATGTATAAGTCATGGATAAAAGCAATAGCAACATACTAAGCGATCGGGTGCTAAGCTAATGGAATGGGTCATGTCAATCAGATCATTCAACTAATGATGTGACCTTGTTAATCAAATAACAACTCTTTGTCCATGGTTAGGAAACATAACCATCTTTGATTAACAAGCTAGTCAAATAGAGGCATACTAGTGACACTCTGTTTGTCTGTATATTCACACATGTATTATGTTTCCGGTTAATACAATTCTAGCATGAATAATAAACATTCATGATATAAGGAAATAAATAATAACTTTATTATTGCCTCTAGGGCATATTTCCTTCAACTCCTCCTCCTCGTCCAACTCAGTCCCGTCAGCCATCTCCGCCGCCTCAGCAATCGCAAAGACACCCCGCAGCTCTGGTGCGTAGCCATACGAGTCGAGGTAGTACAGCTGGAAGTACAGGCGGAGGCAAGCGGTATAAATATGGTCCAAGACTGAAGCCTCTTCCGCAGAGGTCTTATGACAAGTCCGAGGAGGAAATCACAGCCATATCAAAGGCCGAGGTGGAAGCCCATTTTGCACCGAAACCACCACTGCCGCCAAGGGAAAAAGTGCCTGAGGAAATGATTGACCACTTCATTCGTATGGCTCAACCACCAGCTTCCAAGCCTATTGACACAGACTATGAGCGCCACATCAGGAAGTTAAATCGAGCACGTCTTTAAAGGGAGGCGAGCACGTCTACATCGGGATCGAGCAAACAAGAAGCAGCTGCCAAAAAATGCGGGAAAACCATTCCCCAGCTGGGAGAACAGGCGGCGCAATCGATCCCCTCGCTTGTTGTGCCAACAACAGGTGATGATCTGGCGCCCCAATATTATTGTGGGCAAACAGTGCATGTTCCCGAGGTGGGCAATGTGGTAATAACGGAGGAGCATATAATGCAGGCTGAAATTCTCAACATCACTGTTGGACAACTCCTCGAGATCGAGCCCATGCCTTTGCTTAGAGAGGATGAAGTAAAACGGCAATATGTCCGGGGCCAACCTTTGGTCGCGCCAGACAAGGTCAAGAACCTCCCAACGAGAATGTATGAATTGCATCAATGGTACATGAACATGACCAAGATTTCAGATCGAGTGTCCCTCATGGTGAATGTCAAGGAGGACCATTACTACCATGAGAAAGCTAGGTCCGTTGAGTATTTAGAACTGTTTCAGTTATACAATAAGGAAGCACTCGACAAATCTATAAATCGAGTTGCTATTATCGTAAGTGATTTCTTTCTATAATTTAAGTATCAAGCTAGCTGTAGTGATCCTTTTGAGATCAATCATTACCTGTAATTATCCTCACTATATATATTCTTTTACGTGGTATTATGCGGGATGAAGATATATGAAATGAGAAAAGGTGGGCGCTATGGCATTGGGTTCATTGACCCAAACACCGTTAATGAATTCACATCGAAGATAAATGAACATCATGCAAAGGAAGTAGAGGACAGCATGCTAGAGTTCTTGAAGCGCCTCAAATACAATGAAGATATACTACTTCCTTACCACTTTGGGTGAGTCACACTGTCTTGTACTACAAATTCTCTGTTTTTGCCTACTAGCTATAGCTACATGTTTTTGCTAACATATGCCCGCTTAATTAAGACATGTAAGCGTGTGTGCATATGCAGATTTCACTGGGTCTTGTGTATCATTAAAGTTGGCCGAACAGTTGAAATCTTGGACTCACTAGTCTAAAAAACTGACTTTAACATCTTGTATGGGATAGTCAACAGGTAATTTCAATCATTATTAACTATATATCTCGGCCTATTTAGTTCGTCATTTCATGATATGAACTATTTAATAACCCTTTATTCATTTTCTTTGTCGGCGGGCAGGGCTTGGGCAAGATTCATCGTCACGCCCGCCGGTGGAAACAAAAGCTTGAATGGTTACGACCCAAGGTAAGTAATTAAGTAGTACTATAGCTAGCTAGCTAGCTAGCTGCCATCTCTTTAATTATCATGCTTGATTAATTTTTATCGATCAAATTCCATTCTCGTAAAGGCCACAAGCGGTAGCGGTACTGATCTGTGTGCATTCTGCGTTTGCGAGAATATTCGCATGATGGCGTCCGAAAGGAGCAGATCTCAAAGACAGCAATGGGTACGCTTGTCGAACACTATTCACAATTTTACACCATTATCGATATCTAGCTAGTCACACAACTAATACACATGCATATTGATCTCCTTCTTAACAGTTCAAAGAGGTGCGGAGAAACTCATAGAAGCGGGAGCGTAGAAGCACTTCAAGAGGAAATAGCGGGATTTTTGCTCGACCAGGTCATAAATCCGAATGGAGAATTCTATTACCCGCTACCGCCCCAATGAAAACCACTTTCAATTGTCATCGTGCTCCGAAGGCACCAATTAGACTGGCTCCGAAGGCAACATTCATCTGTAGGAGACATTGATGGTTTGTGAATTACCTGTACATGTGTACATGTGTGTATTTCTGAATTAATTAATATGGTGGTTTAATTTGTGAGACATTGATGTGATATATATATATATGCATGATTGGTTCTACTAGAAATTATATATATATGCATAACGTGTACAATGTGTAGTATCGTAAAATACCAAGAAACGAAAAAGAACTAAAATGAAAACACAAAATTAAATGAAAAAGAAATCATAAAACCAAAAATCCTCCAAACCTTATAGTACCGGTTGGTGTTACCAACCGGTACTAAAGGACTCCAAGCCCCGGAGCTGGCTAGTGCCACGTGGTTGCCCTTTAGCACCGGTTCGTGCTGAACCGGTGCTAAAAGGGGGGGGGGCTTTAGTGACCACAAATTAGTGCCGGTTATGTAACCGACACTATAGGTCCTTACTAACCGGTGCTAATGCCCTATTCTGCACTAGTGGACGGCAGATCCCTCAACGCTGCTCCCGCCCGTAGCGGAGCCACTAGATGCACCACCGCGAGGACGCCGAGGACGGACTGCACCTCGTGCCCGATTGCTCCCGCCACCATGACTGGATCCTGCCTCACCGGTACAACCGCCGCGAGGCCTACGGGACAGCCCAACGCGGCGCACGGGGACGACTGGCTCTCTTCCTGCCGTGCCTATCGTAAAGCTTGGCATGGTTCGTCCAAGGAGGCCGGACGGTGGCTTGTCCGACGCTGCATCGCCGATGCTTGGAGTATAGACGGCGCGAGGACGACGAACTAGGCCGAGCAGTGGGAGCCCCGGCGTCGTATCACCGCTGGTATAGAAGAAGCCGCCACGCGGACGGCCTGCCATGCCTAGAGGTGGCGGCCGGCGACCACCTAGGACGACGGCATCTGCTGTGTCTCGATCTCGAGCACCTACCACCAGCGCTTCTGGTGGCAGCGGCCAGCTTCCTCCATCCTCTCCACCACGGCCTGCTCCATCCTCTCCATCCTCCACTACTTCATCTACTGGTGGTGGCTCGTTGAGATCGAACGTCACCATTGACGGGAGGAGGAAGATGAATGTGAGAAGTTGCAGCCATGGGGTAACCTATTTATAGATGTATTTCACAGTTTCGCGCGGTTGATCTAAAACCAAAAATTTGGAGCTAAAGGAGGCGCGGGGAGGAAGGAGGATACGCGGGAGGAAGATTTAGACTGAAAATTTTCGGCCAGAGGAGGCGCGCCGAGGAAGAAGATGCGCGGGGAGGAAGAGGAGGCGCTCGCACGAGAACGGCCAATGCATGCATCGCGGCTGGGCGTTGGTTAGGCAGGATATTGAAGACAGTTTTGCATGCTGGGCGTTGATCGCGGCTGGAGTATCACGTGCGTGGGCCTGCATGGAGAGCTGAAAAGACAGCCTATTAAATGCTGATTTTGCTTCCTTTTGTGCAGCGCTCTGATTGGAAGTTAAGCTGGCCGCGGTGCTCCTCCTCAGCCAATCTACAGCCACCTAGGTCATGGTGCTACTCCTAAGATGACTTATACACCCGGACGAAGGGAGTAGTTTAGGATGGAGATTGTAACAACTAACACCCTCGAGAAAAGGAACGAAAAATAAAAGACTAAAATAGTCAACGGTACGGACCGACGCACCAACGAGGCCCGGATGCTGGCTATTGCACGCACCTTTGTTGTCCTCGAGGCGGTGCATGCGACTGACGCCGGATCCTGGCGCGTCGTCGTCGCAGCCGATGACCCGTACCCGCAGCTCCCTGTTGGAGAAGACCTTCACGCTGGAGACGGCCTTGTAGCCATCGTTCATCTCCGGCTCCGCTCCCGCTCCCATCGACATCAGTCATCTCGCATGATGCTCGCTGGCTCGAACCTTGCAGGAGTGACGTCGGAGGGGGAAGAAAATGGGACGGATGGACGCAGTTGGGAGCCTAGGATTGCTGTTGGGATAGAAACTCCTATTACTAGGGATCGCTGTGCGAATAGATACTACTAGTAGCAGCCGAGGGGCGCCATTAATAATCATGTGACGTTAGTGACTTTGCTCATTCATAGCGAGCCATCTACGTGCAACATCACTGCCTCCCTGGCTGTCTGTTGTCGTGACTCGGACGTTTTCTAACACCAGGCAGAGACATTCGTAAACACGTGCATACACTCTGAACGCATACACACCCTGTTTCATTAAGCACCTTCCGAGACTAAGCTAACATATCAATTTGAGTTTGACAAAATCACCAAAAGTTTCTCGTAGTCGTAGAGAATGTTCCCTCCCACTGAACCGTGCATCATCGAAAATCCCAAAATAAATTAAAAAAAATACAAGCATCAAGACTTGAACCTTTGTGGGCCGGAGATACCACTGTCCTCCTAACCATTCAATCACATGTTGCTTCGTATGACTGACTCATACTCTACAAGGTGGCTGCTCATTCTTGCTAGATTTTCCTGGCAGAAGTTTTTTTTTTTTGGCCACTTTAGCATTTGCCAATTATCTTTATTTAAAAATTTAACATTTTACTTTTGCCACTCTTAGCTTTTGACAATACATCATAATTGTTATTTTTGCAATACATCACAATTGCCATTTTGTAGAAAAGCAAAATTTTCAGAGAGGCAACTGTGAAACATTGTCAAAAGCTAAGAATGTCAAAAGTGAAATGGATTTTTTTTTGTTTGCCGCACAGTGACAATTGTGATACATTCTCAAAAGCTAAGGGTGGCAAAAGTGAAATGTTAAATTATAGAGTGCCATAAGGAAAATGCGCAAAACATACAGTGGCAAAAACAAAATGTTATTTCCTTTTTGGATCACTCTTGATAGCTAAGTCCATTCCAATGAATAAAATGTGCACACTTCCTAAAAACCGACTTTGACCATAAATTAGACCAATAATATATATTTTTTGACTTAAAAATTATAGAACAATAAATATTTTTTGACCATAAATTAGACCAATAATATATTTTTTTGACTCAAAAGCGAAGGATGGCAAAAGTGAAATGTTAAATTATAGAGTGCCACAAAGAAAATTCGCAAAACTTACAGTGGCAACAACAAAATGTTATTTCCTTTTTGGATCACTCTTGCTAGCTAAGTCCATTCCAATGAATAAAATGTGCACACTTCCTAAAAACTGACTTTTACCATAAATTAGACCAATAATATATATTTTTTGACTTAAAAATTATACCACTGAAAACTTCTTTTCAATATGAATTTTACGGTCAAAGTTGAATTTGGAGGTGCATGCGCGCCTTATTCATTGAAATGGATGGAATAGTTCGAATCGATAACAATCAAAACACATTTAAAGCAAAGAACAACAATTTATTTTTTTGCATTACAACATAACAATTAGAAATATGGTATAAATACATATTTTATACATTGAACACAAATTACTACAACATTTGTAAAATAAAAAATTGCAAGACATATCAGTTGGATGAAATTATAAATTTATGTTGTTTACATACTGTGAGTAGAGTAGCACCAAAATAACTTCATAGCTTCAGGTGTGGCTTCTACTTCTCAAAAACACCGTAATAAATGTCAAGTTAGTTTCACTAGTGTATGATACCATCAATCATAAGAAGCATGTACAGTCACTCACATTTCAGAGTGTCCCCTTTCAACCGTTCCAACAACTCCCAACTTTCCCTGTTGAGATATGTGAAACGGTAGCAACAACACAAATAATATATGGATCATCTTAATATTATTTCTCGGTGTAGCAGCCTTCATAACACTGCGCGTATCAACGACATTTGATTTAGCTTACCAACATCTAACAGGTGGCCTTGAAGTGCCTACATTACAATCTGAATCTGGTGATTAATATGTCTTTAAGAAACATCGCTCCACATCCTAGATCAATCAAAGTTTTCGAAAAGTTAATTAGAAGCATAAGGCAAAGTCCATTACCACGCTAGGATAAATATAAGATGAAACAAAGAATGTGACACAATGTGTGCATGAATACAAATTAGGCATATACATGTGTCATAGAACCCTAAAGCTGATTTCTTTAGCACGCGGGCATTGAAGCACTTTATTTTGTATAGTTCAAAATTCACATTTTTTGTTTCAAAAAAATACAAAAAATGAATTATGAATGTTCATATGGATGTATGTTACACATGTGTACAATATGGTGATGAAATAAGTAAAAATGTGAGCTACACAAAAATGACAAAATCGTGATTTCTAAATACCGAGCAGTACATACACTATTCATCTTCACAAAATCTTATTTTTGTCATTTTTGTGTAGCTCACCTAGTTACTTATCGCATCACATGAATTTCACGCACATGTAGTGTACATTCATATGAACATATATAAATTTTATTGGGAAGCCGAACGCAAGCTTCTTGCAGGAAACGACCTAAATTTTTCATCAGCCATCAATAAATCAACCAGAGGAGTGGGCTCAGTTGTTGTTGTCCACTTTCCACTATGCATAAAGCGCAAAAGCTCCATGAAGTCTTTCTCATGTGTCGAAAATGAAAGCAAGGAGGCATAAGGATTGATGAAACAGTTCAATAAATCTCAAGCAGTAATAACAATTAAATAGAGAAGTAGAAAAGAAAAGGGATAACTATTGTTTTGCGCAAAGATGATTACTGAAGTGTAATGATCAATTGTAAACCTGTAATGCATCAGAAAATATCCATTTGGTAGGAAAAGTCTGTAAATTAAATCACAATGGCAAAGAATAGTACAGTACAGTGTTACCAGAATCAGCAGTTCTGACTGTTGCCTGCCCCTGGCCTGATTCTTTCATGCCATTTGAGAAAAGCTAACAAGCATGAAGCTCATCAAAAAGATGAGCAACAGATTGTATGACAAATGCATTTCGGTACATCATCAGAATTACCTTGGAAAAGAAACTACTTTTTGCAGCAAGAATCGTCGAGATGACATAAATAGTCTCAACTCGTAAAACCGGTGTACTCGCCACAGTACAAGATGAGTCAATATCTTCTAAATCATCACCTGCAAAATACCAAGGTTGGATAAATATAATGCTACATGCACACTAGGAGAAGAAGGCACATAACAAAATTACTTGATAAGCTTTTTGCTGGCAAAAATATCTGGAACATCATGTTCTCAATGTGAGCAGAATCACTAGACAAGTTATTTGCAGGTAAAAGTATCCGCCAAGCCGGTATTTATTACTCCCATGAGTTCTAGCCCAGGCACCCTGCTGTTGTGCTGCTCCAGTTGCTTTCTCTTCAACCTTTCTGGAAAAACTATGTTAAATAGAACTTTCTGGAGAAGAAAAAGCAGTGAACTGATTCTTCTGACGCTTCAGATCATGGGCTCTTCAATAATTTATATGTTCTAAATGGATCACACACCATGACCACCCCCAGCAAATTAGGAAAAGCAACACAAAAGAAGCCACACGCGAACCCCCCCCCCCCCCAAAAAAAAACAAGTAAATCTACGAAGGAAACGACAAGGCAAAGTGAATGCCTACTTGTAGTCACATACTCCTTCAGTCCTAAAAAGTACGTTAGTGATAGATCAATGCTGAGGAAATCATTAATTGGTAGCTACTTGGTTGGCTGGCAAGTAGAGGATTAATAGGCTAATTAGATCATTAATCCATTAATTGGCTAATTAATCAATTTATCGGCTACTTGGTGACCCTACGAGTAGGGAATAATCAGCCACATAACTAGTTAATCGGCCGATTTCTTTAACATGACTAGATACATCTTTATCAGTATCTAGACAAAACGAAGGCAACCTTTTCAGGATGGAGGTAATACAAATTATGCCAAATCATTCTAGTTTTTCTCACCAGCTACATAAAGTTCTGTTGCATTCAAGTATGTGCACTGCAATGGATTGAAGAACATATACAAATCTGTTGATTGCTTCTTCTGGATAAATCTGATAGCCATTCATCAGATATGCATATGGATTTGTGGCAAACTAATTACCCACAAATATGAAGAACATAAATCTAAATTAATTACATCAAAACTAGTACAGACGAATTTACTAGCTAATGAAGAATCAAAACTCTCCGTGCCAAATTACTTGTTTTACATTAGTCTAGGTACGGATGTTAATAATTTTGGATGAAGGTTGTACCAAACTAATACCCTGGAGAAAAGGAACGGAAAATAGAAGGCTAAAATAGTCAACGGTACCGACCAACGCACCAACGAAGGCCTGGATGCTGGCTATTGCACGCACCTTTGTCCTCCTCGTGGTAGCGCTTGGCGCTGCCACCGGACCTGGGCGCGTTTTCATCATGGCCGACAACCTCTATCACCAGCTCCCTGTCGGAGAAGACCTTCACGTTGAAGACGGCCTTATAGCCGTCGTCCGTCTCCGGCTCTGCTACGGCTCCCGTCGACATCAGTCGTCTTGCGTGCATGCTCGCTGGCTCGAACCTTGCAGGAGTGGCGTCAGAGGAGGAGGAGGAAGAAAAGGGGACGGATGGAGGCAGCTGGGAGCCTGGGAGTGCTCTGGGGATAGATATCCTTACTACTAGTACCAGCCCAGGGACGCCATAAATGATAATGTGACGTTGCTGACTCACTTTGCTCATTCATAGCGAGCCGGACGGAACTGCATGCCGTCTACGTGCAACATCACCACCTCGATCCCTTGCTGTCCGTTATTGTGACTTAGATGTTTTTTTAACACCAGGCAGAAACATTCGTAAACACGTTCATACACTCTGAATGCATACACGTACACTATGTTTATAAGAATCTCCTAGAGGCTGAGCTGACATATCATTTTGAGATTTACAAAGTCACCATAAGTGTCTCGTAGTCGACGAGAACGTTTTCTCCAACTGAACGCGCATCACGAAAATCCTGAAATAACTTTAGAAAAATACAAGAACAAAGACTTGAACCCTGGTGGGCCGGAGATACCACCATCCTTCTAACCATTCAATCAAATGTTGATTCGTATGACTAACTCAGACTCTACGAGGTGGTTTATCACTCTTGCTAGATTTTCCTGGCAGAATTTTGTTTTCGCCACTTAACCTTTGCCAATTTTCATTATTTAAAAATTTGACATTTTACTTTTGCCACTCTTACCTTTTGACAATACATCATAATTGTTATTTTTGCAAAAAATGACAAAATCATGAATTTCTAAATAGTGAGCAGTACATACACTATTCATCTTTCCAAAATCTTATTTTCTCATTTTTGTGTAGCTCACATAGTTAATTGTCGTGTCACATAAAATGTGAACACCACAAGATGAAAATGAGAGATAAACATTATTGAATCCGAGTTGAAACATTGAACCTTATAAATGGAAGTCAGAGATGACACAAACCATGTACTAAAAGAAGTCATTATGTATGTGAACACCACTATCTTTAATACGAACTAAAATGTGAACACCACAAATTATCCCACATATTATTTTTTCCTCTGGGGTCTATGCGTACACATCATGATCAGTCAGCGATGCAGCCAGAAAATTGAGTTAATGGGTTTTGCCATTAATCTATTGTGAAAATTTAGTAGGGCTTAATTAAGTATAATGCCCCATTTCACACTATCATGTAACAAGACTATAGGACCCAAAGACAACATAACAAATAGAAATACAGTAGCACTCATGTTTTATACATTGAACACAAAATATTACAACATTTGTGAAATAAAAAATCGCAAGGCACATCAGTTGGTTGAAATTATAAACTTCCACTGTTTACATACACTAGAAGAAAACAGGGCTTGGGTCACAGCTCAATGTACACATTTGTCCCGGTTGCATCACGAACCGGGACTAATGTGAGCATTATATTAGTCCCGGTCCGAGCGGCTAAGGCGTCGGGAAGGCATTAGTCCTGATTCAAAGGGGACCTTTAGTCCCGGTTTGAGACATGAACCGGGACTAAAGGGTGCGATGCCCTTTAGTCCCGGTTCATGTCTCAAACTGGGACTAAAGGTTAATTTTCAAACTCTACCCCC
Organism: Aegilops speltoides; assembly: GCA_021437245.1. Lineage (NCBI taxonomy): Eukaryota > Viridiplantae > Streptophyta > Magnoliopsida > Poales > Poaceae > Aegilops > Aegilops speltoides. The sequence continues at coordinate 483,471,840 of CM038145.1, read as the reverse complement.
CCTTATCGCCTTTTCAGTTTTGTAAAAAAACAAAAGAAAATGATAAAAACTTCAAAAATTAAAATCCTTCGAGATGTAGTTATGTTACTACATCTAGTAGTTAGGAAAATTAAAAAACTTAAATTTGGACATGTTTTGCAAAGAAGTGTTATGAAAAAGTAAAACAGCCATATCTTTTGCATACGATGTCAAAAAAACGCATAATATATCAAAAAAACAGCACGAAATTCCGCATCTGATTTTGGCTGCCGTAGGTCTGTTTGCAAATTTTTAGAATCCTCAAATTATAAAGGAAAAAAAGATATGATCAAATTTCAGTTTTTTTGAATTTTGGTCAAACTGTGGTCAAACTACTTATTCAAGAAATATTACTGTTACTAAATAATTATTCAAGAATATTATTGTTACTAAACAATTTTTTTGAATTTTGGTCAAATGTGGTCAAATCTAGTCAAACTGTTATCAAACTATGGTTAAACAATGGTCAAACTACCTATTCAAGAAATATTAGTGTTACTACATAATTATTGGTTTTAATAACAATACTTTCAAACTCAAACGGTGTAACGTGTGAGTTCATGCTCGACTTCAAGTCCTAAGGGTTGATAGGATTGACAGCTTAGTATTGTCAGGAAAACAACAAGTGCAGACTTGGAAACAAGGGAGAATAGAACTCGAAAGTTAAGCATGCTCAGGCTGGAGTAGTGAGAGGAAGGATGACGACCGGGAAGTTAGACGATTTGGAATGAAGAGGGATGATAGAGATTAGAGATTAAACTGAGCAGTGATGAGGGGTGATTAGAGATTATATACAAATAATTTAGAAATTTGAAAATCGAGAAAAAAATCAATTTTTTTCAACAAAAATTCAAAAAAAAATCCTTTAGGACTAAAGGTCGAGCTCCATACAGCGGCCACGTGGAGGGCCTTTAGTCCCGGTTCATAACACAATCGGGACTAGGGGGGCCTTTAGTACCGACACTTTAGTCCCGGTTCCGAAACCGGGACAAATGGGCCTTATGAACCGGGACAAATGGACCTTTTTCTACTAGTGATATTGTGACTAGAGTAGCACCAAAATAACTTCAGATCTTCAGGTGTGGCTTCTCCTCGAAAACACCGTCAAAAATGTGAAGTTAGTTTGACTAGTGTATAATTAATACCATTAATTATAAAAAGCATGTACAATCACTCACATTTCAGAGTGTCCCCTTTCAACCTTTCCCGCAACTCCCATCTTTCCCCGTTGTGATATGTGAAAAGGCAGCAACACAAATAATAGATGGATCATCTTAATATTATTTCTCGGTATAGTGGGTTCAACACATGTTCCCGTTTTAAAAAATGTTCACAAATTCAAATATGTCCATGTTTTTATAAAAAAAAAGTTGGTGTTTTCAAAAAATATATGTGAATTTTAAAAGATGTTCCTGTTTAAATTTTTGTTCGCGTTTTTCTGGAAGTGTACATAATTTACAAAAACAAGTTCAGAATTTAAAAATTGTTCATGTTTCCTACAATATACAGAAACTTCATGCCTTAAAATCTCCTCATTGAAAGCAAAAGTAGATTGAATAATTCATGGGCCTTCTCTGACATACGGTGAGCGTAACACAACTTTTAAATGCCCTCGATCGATGAATGGAAAAATAGCGGATTTATTACTTCACACCTGCGAAACCGAAAAGCAAAATGTTTCTTTTTCACGTGCACACAAGATTTTGCTTGTAGATATAACTCTCACTAACTTTAAATGCATATAATTTTTTCTCCCGTTGCAACGCACGGGCATATGTGCTACTACCTCCGTCTCAGTTTACAAGTCTTGCGCGTATACCTAGGTTGCCAATTTTCTCACCCTAAAATAAACTATATAACACAAAAATTATACCTTTTGAAAGTAGAAACTCTGTAGTTTATGTTGGTATATTTTTTGTAATATATGACTTTTATTAGGTTGGTCAAATTGACGACCTAGGGGTACGCGCACGCCTTGTAAACTGAGAGAGAGGTAGTAGTAAGATAACAGTATAAAAAGCATGAATGATATTTGTTTATCGAGGGAAAAGCTAGTCTTATTAGCGATGACCTGTTGGCAGCCCCCCAAGTACATAATGGTAGCTCAAGTCAATGTCAAGTCCAAGGTGCTCAATGTGTCATCAGCCTCCTCTTCGATGTCATCCACTAGCTGTGTGGTCCTGCCAAACGCTCTGACACACTTCAGTTTAGATGGACGGAGCCGGGCGATGTCCTCCCCCGCGATAGTCCCCCCAAAACCCATGGTTAGGTGCAAGGTATGGCATCATTCTACGGGCGCCACCCTCCCCATCTGGAACCACGACAAGTGCTGGCGCTGAAGGATCTAGGAGCAGCACTTGGTTCCACTATTGGGAGCATTACCACAACTCGTGGCGAGATAAGAGTTGGCTTCACAGTTGGAGCAGGCAGAAGGAATGGGGCAATGAATCATGTTGTGCATTTTCTTTGAAAAACTCAGAAAAAAAGTATGGCAGCTTGACCACATATGGTAGTATGTCGGGGTCAGACGCAGTTAGTCCTCAGTGAAGGAGGTAGACGAGGCATGAGAGAACCCATCCGGACATGCAAAAAGGGAGAATTGTTTGATCTTGTTGATATATGAAGAATAACGCTCTCTAGTTGCCACGCGGGGCGCCTGCTGCCCTTCCCTCCGCACGTCCCATGCAACTGCCAAACATAAGCTTTGTTCCTACCACGTAAGGAAAAAAAGAACGAACAAAGCAACAAAAAAGCAAAGAAGCAACTCACCTGAAGCAAGAACTTAAGAGCCAAGCACTGAGAACAAGAAACTCATATGGGCTGAGCCAGAACCGCCGAGCTTGAGACAGTGGCAAGGCAAAGGCCACACCAGACCTTGAATGGCAAGGGAGCCGCTAGTGGAGTGATGCGAGAGACGGGAGGCATCACGGGACGACAGCGAGGAATCCAAAGAGAACTTCTAGTGGAGGCAAGCAAGGGATGGGCACCCCAAAAAAAGGGTGAAAGGAAAGCAAATGAAGGGGATGGGCTAAAGATTACAGCAACACAGGGACAAACGAGCCGACATAATCACAACATAGGATGGGCATATGGACATGGGCACACAAACGGGACCCATGAAGGATACGACCACATTACATTGCTTACTAACAAGAGAAGATCGGGACCAACACAACCCTACCAGGGTACATTCGTTCGCGCCATAGGGGTGCATCCATGCACGTGGTCTTTCCGGTTTTGTGTCCATTAGCCGCATGACACATGTCATTGGGCTTGAACCAAGCAGGGTCACCTATGTGTACCCGAGTGGCATAAACGAAACAACCTGGATCATCTGGACATGAGGTGAAAGATCTTGATAGGATGGCCCCACAGACGCACCTACACTTAGCATGCAGCAGAGGACCTGCTTGGCGCGTGCGACCAAGCCCGCGCGCGCCACCCCTGCGCACCTAGTTGGTGCCAATGAAACAGACCGAAACAACTTGGCACGGGGTGAACAGTCTTGATGACCTGGCCCCACGAGCGAGCCATCGTCGCGGCCGCGGCGCACGCCCCGCCTGACGCGATCGAACGAGCCCGTCAGGGGCGAGGATGTTGACTGGCGGGTCAGCCATGCCCGTCACTCGTGGGCGTGCAGGCACAACGAATGCCACTAGATGATGGTGAACCCATGCGCCCCCGCGGTCCACATGTCTTGAACCATTGAGGCAAGTCGCTCAGGTGTGCGCCGTCCGGGATGATCCTACGGCGTGTAGAGCCCTAGGGAAGCGCCCATGGCACACCACTGTGAAACTGACAGAGAGGATCGAACTCTGGCCCCTGGAGTCTCCTAGGTGGTGGGTAATCCAACATCCTACTTAGAAGTATTGTGTTTTTAATGACTATACCTCATTTTCCCTTAGGAATTGCTCTCCGCTGCCGTACTAATTATTTCTGCCAGCGGTGTTCAGAATATTGTTCTACGCATCCTCACTTCTTACTTCATCCTTGATCGATCTACGAGATCCTGGGTTGTTCCGAATATTGCCCAAACTGATTCACCCATCAGGACGACGTGACATGTACTAAACTTTGTCACACACTTGCCACGCAACTCAAATAGGCCTTTGACATTCAGAATTTTAAGTGGGCTGGTGTACAAGATTTAAAGGGCCGGCGCCCATAAAATCTAACATAATACCTCGATGAGCCATACATGTATTTGTGCGATAAATCAATAATTTGTAAAAAGTCTTGGGCTTGATTTATGAATAATTTACGGAGAATCATTTGATCACTTGGCCGAAAGCAAGTGAAAACAAAAATTATGGGCGCCTGAAATATTTTAGAAATTATTAAAATTTAAAAGTGGTGTCTCTGGCTCATATAATTATTCCTTTGACGGTGTTCGTGATGTAAAACGGGAAGCTAATGTGTACATCTGTTGTTTCTTACTAAAATAGCACAAGTGATTAGTACATCTGTTGTGGCACGCGTTCCTTACTAAAAAAAAGCACGAATGATAAGTTTCCGCAACGAGATGACGCGTTGTTACTCCATTTTGACCGTTGGGTGATTCAGCCGCATCCTATATAAGTGTAACCATCCCAACCCATTTTCCCCAAGCAAGCCAGCTCTTCCAACCCCTCAGCCCTCAACCCCCTCTTCACTCAGATCCATCCGATGGCTTGGAACCCAAACGGCTGTAGACCAAATCGAGGGCTGCCGCCACTGCCACCTCCGTGCCCGTTTTGCAACGTGCAGTGTATATCGGACAGCGTCCTTGCTGTCCACATACAGTGGCACATCGCCCCTCGGAGGATGCTGCCTATAGGGCCGCAGACCATGGCTGGGACGGCAAAGCCTATTGCGCATCCCCCCGTGGTCCCGCTCCCAGCTGCGGCACCAAGACCCCTTGCCATGGTGGTGCCCCCAATAGTGGCGCCAGCACTTGTGTCAGTTCCACCTGGGAATGGCAGCACCCGTAGCATGGTTGTAGCCAACTCTGAGTTTTGGTAGGAGTACCGCAGTGGAGGGGACCCCCCGGCCGAGATAGACTTTCTGGGGCAGTGGGAGTCGTCCAGCAGCAGCGTGCTGCCGGCGGACGGCGCCGAGGAGGAGGCTGATGGCTCGGGGAGCACATTGGACCTTGCCTTGGCTTGAGCCACCGATCTGTCTTTGGAAGCCTCGCAAGAGCTCGTCTTGCCTCAATAAAAACCAAGATCCATGCTTTCATGCTGTTACCTTAGCTGTTTGGATAGTCGATCAAGGGAGCCACAACTATGTGCTCATAAGATGAATATCATGTTTAAGATTTACTAGCAATCTTTTTTTATTCTGTTATTTCTTACAGTGAACTTGCTGTATTCGCGTAGTTCTCAGAGGAAAGAAAACAGAAACGATGTTTGGTGTTCAGTCATAAATGCTTCTTTTAGTAGATGGTTTGTCTTGTCTATTACTTGCTTAAAATGGTTCAACGATCGATTTTTTTTCCATGCATGCAAATGGAAAAGGCAATTCGTTCTTGGGAGGAAATGCACACGTTGGAAATGGGTGGAACCTGCCTTCATTGAGCTGCCTTGCGCTGGTAACATCTAGAGGATTAGTTGGTCGACATATAAACTTTACTTCCTTCTATAAATCAATATATATAGTGAAAAACGAACCCCCCCCCCACTCCGCTCCTAGGGGTGCGGCACAGGCGAAACCCTAGCCGCCGCGCCTGTCTCCCCTCTCCTCCATCCACCCCGCCGCCGCTGGTCTCAGCCGACGGGTAAAGCCTGCTCGGTGGATGGCGGTGGCGGGCTCTTGTGCTCTCCCTCCAAGGGAACCTCCGGTCTTTCGCGGGGTACAGCCCTAGACAGCGTTGTCCTCAACGGAGCTTGGAAACGGGGTGTAGCCCTGGAACCTTTTAGTTGTGGGTGGTGGCATGGCTGCGGCGGTTGCGAGGGTGGTGCGGAGGCCGCCTTTGCATCTAGCCACTGGTTGCTACGGCAATATGTGTGGTGTTGGATAAAGATTTGAAAACGAAAACGCCATTCACGGTGGCTGTGGTACTCGTGGTACGACTGTGCTCCGATTTGAGTCGAAATAATACGGCTTCATGCCATTCCTGTCTGCAGATTAGGGATGTGGGTGGCCACGGTTGTAGTTGGACAACTAAAGGGATACTTTTCCCAAGTTGGTGTCAGCAGGTGGCAAGGACGACACGGGCCTGCCGAAAGTGCCCTAAACGTGGGTTTCGGTGGTGCCTGATAGTCACGTCGCCCGTTAGCAAGCTCATACAAGCACACTTTTTCATATCATAACTGTGAGTTTGAGCTCTGGACAGTGGTTGGAAAGTCAAACATTCAGGCTAAAGACATTCTGAGATGTGATGTTCCATGGTCCTCATGCATGAGGATTATGCTTATTGTTGCTGAGTGGTATGGGACATGACGCATGTGGGCGTTTGTCCGTGTTCGGCTTTGTCAAGGATTGAAGGAATAAAGAGGGTGGTCAAGCGGTTGAACAACACAATGTGGATACATTTCGGTGGTGCTACTTCAGTACCAGCACTAGAGTTTCATGGTGAAAACCCATGGTGTGTCATTGTTGGTCATATCTGGCAATGAAGGTGTTTCGACACTGTTACCTTGTTGAAGGCATTGCATGATTTTTTTTTTCCAGTTTATTCTCTCAGGGTGAAAACTCGGGATTTAGTCTTTGACTGAATCTGCCGATGGTGACACTTGTATGTCCTTATATTCCCTAAGGCTTTGCTTTTGGAGAACCTTTCACGCAGCCCGTGTGTTGTCATGGTAGTGCTTGATGCCGTTGTTGGTTACTGCACGGCTTAGATCTTGGTTTTTTCTTTTGCTCTTTCTTTTCATTGGTTGTGTGCATCCTCGATGCCTCGAGTTGCTCGTCGCATTGAGTTGTAGCAGAGGCCGGGTGTACTTGATATTAATATATTATCCTTTCTTGGAAAAAATAATTCAATATAAAAGACATAGTATGAATGCAAATCTGGCTACAAATTTTATGAATACACAGTTGGATGGATAAATTTTTTCAGATGTATCTATACTATTCGTTATTACACCCGGGTTGAAACAATATTAAATTTGGTGCATTCTCAATCGAAGTGTATCCACTAATTCTTTTTGTAATTTACGTGATCAATTATTCAACTTTAGATCATTTATTAATTAGTGATCACTTTTTGTTAAAAACATTGCAAAATAGATGAATTATCTTTTGAAACATTACTTGAACTCACTACATCTATCTCTCTCTCTATCTATATATCTATTGTATAAGTGTATTGTTAGAAAAGGAAAAAGGGCCACCAAATTTTCCAGTGTGCTCCCTTCGTCCAGATTTATTGGGCCTCCTCGTATTTTCGGCCAAATTTCAACCATCTATATAACTAACAATATATGATCTACCTGCTACACAAAGTATACCGTTTGACTTGTATTCGAAAGAGAACTCCCACCAAATAGTTTTCGGGACCTGCAATTTATATTTTGTTTGTTAACTTCTATAGTCAAAGTTGAATCCTAGGGAGGCTGATTAGTCAGCGCTAGACCAATACACTTGCCGAAACTATTTGGTGGACCAATACACTAGACCAATTACGGTGCACCACTGTAACCCTCTAGCGCATGGACGGCCTTGACATGATTGATATGCCCACTCACATTGCTAAGTGCATGCATGGACATGTCGAAACGGTATTTTACTTGAGTAACTCCTCATATTCATCAAGGACTTAGCCCTCTTGCCACGACACTCGTCAAGCTATGAAACATCTCACTACTCTTCGAGTCCCCTCACTTACGGCAGACCCACACCTGAGCCCTTGCATGGTGGTAGGAAGAAGCACCCCAGGGAGATACCCAAACTCCTCCTTGCACGCTGGGACGACACCGATAGTCAGGAACCATGCGATACATCATAAATGTATCTATAACTTTCGAAGTTATAATGCTAATTTCTTATCATTTGATGCGACATTTATATTTTGTTGGACTAACCTACTAATTATATGAAGGCAGTTCGCATGTTTTTATGCCTATGGGTAAAAGAACCTCGTCGAACTACAGAAAATCTGAGACAAATCAAGCATCGGTATTTTACCGGAGAAAGACACCTACCAAAAGGGGTGCCACTAGATTTGTATTGACCCAGTGATAAATAATTACTTTATGTTTCAGAGGACACCCTAATTATCTTGTACTTTTTTGTCACTGCCACTTCGTGAACTGGTACAAAACTCATCTAGAACATTGTACAGGTACTCTATCGAATAGGCAATTCACTACCATATTAACCAACAATTCATCCTACACTACTTCTTGGACTAGGAGTTCATATTAGTCGCTATGTGGCATCTCTTTCTATCACTTGTATTTCGACACAATGATCACATAAGCTACCCTACATGATTGTGTGATCATCATGACATAATTCTCTGGGATAGTTGGTTTTATGCCCCTAGTTGGGTCACACCTTCCTGAAGGTGTCACCTTGAGGGCTAAGTGGTGGTGGACACTGTGTGGGTCTTGGACGGTTGCTGGTGGAGGGCACTGCTTCGGGGGAAACCTTAGGATCTGATGTTCCAGATCGGACGATGGCGGTATTGCGGTGTTGTTTCTCTCTTGGGAGCAACGTTTGTGGAGCAGCGCTAGATGGCACAAGCAGGAGGTGGAGCGGCTTCGTCTTACACGGAGCTTTGGTGGAGTTGTCAAGTCATGTCTGGCCGACAGGTGCTACGCTGAGTTATGCCTGGTTGGCAGGTGCTACGCACAACAGTCTTCCAGAGTCACGTCTAGACGGATGAGCGCAGGGCGGTCGCGCCGTTGGGCGCCGTGGTGGCGTCGATGGGTATCAGGACTGGCGAGGATGATGTGGATCTCTCTCCTGAATAAGGGTCAGTGGTACGATAATGATGGCGACTTCTAAAGCATGTGCATGTGGGGTGCGCTTTAGGTCTGCTGCACCGGTTATTGGTCCCGATATGTTATGTGGATGGTTTGGCGACGACACCGGTTTTAGATATGGGGAGTGAGAGCATTCCACATTATTGAGTTTGTAGGTGTGAGTGGTGGTTTCGGGTGGATTGATGTATGTTTTTGTCAGACCTTTCTGGAATAATTAATGAAGATGGCTACATGCATCGATTGATGCAGAGGCTGGGGGGTTTAACCTCCTTTTCAAAAAGAAGTTGGGTCACACTCTGCAGGTTTACCCCTAGTTTTCGAAAACACTCATTCCTTCCCAAACCACTTTGCTCGTTTTATGCTTTTGCCATTTGGCCATTTGACCTTGACTCAAAAAAATTCATAACAAATTCATACTAATTTAGGAAAATGCGCATAAAATATCAAAATGTTCAGAAAAACATCACCTACATGTGCATGACATTTTCATTCATGAGAAAAGTGCTGAAAAGTCCCCATCTCAGTTTGAGCTCATATGATCTCAGCATGAACAGTAACATCTAGAAAAATTAAAACCAATTTCTAAAAATTCTAAAAAAATGGTGGCAAACGTTAACCAATGTTTTGAATTCTTGCCAAGTTTCATAACGGATGACATTCATGGAAGTTGTGGACTGAAAAACTAAATCGATCCTGCAATAGACTTCCACAATTTCCTTGAATGGCAGTCCCTGATGAAACTTGGTAGCACACAAAATAATTGTCAATGTTTGTCATCAATTTTCTGAAATTGTTTTTCATTTTTTTAGATTTTCCTGTTCATGCTGAGATCGTATGAGCTCAAACTAAGATGGGGACTTTCTAAAACTTTTGTCATGTATGCAAATGACATAAACATATAGGTGATGTTTTTCTGGATATTTTGATATCTTATTCGCATTTTCCTGAGTTAGTACGAATTTGTTATGTAGTTTTCAAAGTGACTGTCAAATGGTCGAAGGGAAAAAGCACAAGACCAGCAAAGTGGTTACAGCAGGAATTCGTGTTTTCGGAAATTAGTGGTAAATGTACTGAGTGTGACCTAGCTAGGGGCATTCTCATGGGTGAATACGACCACCTATGGGGCCATGAGCCCCTACTGTGGTTCGGCAAGGGGGAGATCACGTTGCACAAAGAGCGGAGGCCATGAAGCAGCACGGCGACGGTGACACTGGTGGTTTTTACCCAGGTTCGGGCTGCTGGGAAGCGTAAAACCCTACTCCTGCTTTTGGTGGACTGGATGTTGATACGTCTCCGTCGTATCTATAACTTTTGATTGTTCCATGCCAATATTCTACAACTTTTACATACTTTTGGCAACTTTTTATACTAATTTTGGGACTAACATATTGATCCAATGCGCAGTGCCAGTTCCTGTTTGTTGCATGTTTTTGTTTCATAGAAATCCATATCAAACGGAGTCCAAACGCGATAAAAACTTACGGATACTTTTTTTGGAATATATGTGATTTTTGGGAAAAAGAATCAACGCGACACGATGCGCGAGGAGTCCACGAGACAGGGGGCGCGCCCCATGGGTTAGGGCGCACCCCTGACCCTCATGGCCACTCCGTAAGGTGGTTGGGCCCTTCTTTCGCCTCAAGAAAGCCAAAATCCAGATAAAAATCGTGTTAAAATTTCAACCCAATCGGAGTTATGGATCTCCGAGAATTTAAGAAACGATGAAAGGCCAGAAATTAGGAGCGCAGAAACAGAAGGAAACAGAGAGATAGATCCAATCTCCGGGGGGGGCTCTCACCCCTCCACCTCCATGGAAGCCAAGGACCAGAGGGGAAACCCTTCTCCCATCTAGGGGGAAGGTCAAGGAAGAAGAAGAAGAAGAAGGGGGGCTATCTCCCCCTCTCTCCCGGTGGCACCGGAACGCCGCTGGGGCCATCATCGTGCCGACGATCTACACCAACAACTTCACCGCCGTCATCACCAACTCTCTCCCCCCTCTATGAAGCGGTGTAACACCTCTTCTCCCCACTATAATCTCTACTTGAACATGGTGCTCAATGCTATATATTATTTTCAAATGATGTATGGCTATTCTATGATGTTTGAGTAGATCCGTTTTGTCCTATGGGTTGACTGATGATCGTGATTGGTTTGAGTTGCATGTTTTATTATTGGTGTTGTCCTATGATGCTCTCCATGTCGCACAAGCGTGAGGGATCCCCGCTGTAGGGTTTGCAATATGTTCATGGTTTGCTTATTTTCTGTATTGCGTGAGTGACTCAAACACAAACACGGATAAGCGGGTCATGGCGTATGGGAATAAAATGGACTTGATACTTTAATGATATGGTTGGGTTTTACCTTAATCATCTAGAGTAGTTTCGGATGCGTGCTAGAGTTCCAGTCATAAGTGCATATGATCCAAGAAGAGAAAGTATTTTAGCTTATGCCTCTTCCTCACATAAAATTGCAATAATGATTACCGGTCTAGTTATCCATTGCCTAGGGACAAATAACTTTCTCATGACAAAAAGCTCTCTACTAAAACTAACTTAGTTGTGTATTTATCTAAACATCCCCTACATTTTATTACGCGCTCTTTATTATCTTGCAAACCTATCCAACAATTCCTACAAAGCACTTCTAATTTCATACCTGTTCTAGGTTAAGCGAACGATAAGCGTGCGTAGAGTTGTATCGGTGGTCGATAAAACTTGAGGGAAAATTTGTTCTACCTTTATTGGATTGGACACTCTTATTTATCGAGAAAGGCTATAGCTGATCCCCTATACTTGTGGGTTATCAAGACCTTTTTCTGGCACCGTTGCCTAGGAGCAATAGCGTGGGGTGAATATTCGTGTGTGTGCTTGTTTGCTTTATTGCTCAATAGATTTTATTTATTGTTCTAAGTTGTTCTCTATCTTTAGTTATGGATATGGAACACGAAATACCAAAAAATTAGGTGTACTAGCTACTCATGGAGATGGGGAACCTCCTAAAACCCTCGATGCTCATTATGTGAAAGATATTATGCGCGACTAATAATCCTGAGAAAACATCATTCAACTATATAATGGGATACACGTTGGATCAACGTGAATACTTTAGGGATCATCGCTTGACACAAAAAGGGAAACTCAAGGTAAAAAAACAAAAAGGGAAACATTGTGGGATCAAATTCATATGTTGCATTGGTATGCTCGGGAACTATGCTTGAGATATGATTATACTTGTTGCTCTAGGATGAAGGCTCCACACCTTCCCTTTTCATGCATTTTAATGATAATGAAACCTTAGCTTCTTATGTTAATGATAGATATGATTACTATGATGTGGAATGTATAGAAGAATTCGTTGCTTTTAAGGATGCTTATGAAACTGAATCTTTGTTTGAAAAGTAAGAAGCTTTTGATGATGATATTTATAGGCCCGAAAATTTTTCTATACTTAAATATTGCAATGAGAATTATGAATATAATTTCGATATTGATGCGTTTATTGAGAAAGTCTCCGCTATCCAAGAAGAGAATAATATTTTGCAGGAATCTATGAAAGAAGAAATTGAGGATACTATTTCATTAGATGAAAAAGATGATGAGGAGAGCGAAGAACAAAAGGAGGAAGAGCGGATTGATCACTCGTGCCCACCTTCTAATGAGAGTAACTCTTGAACTCATACATTTTTTAATTTCCCTTCGTGCTTACCGAAGGATGATGGCTATGATAATTGCTATGATCCCTTTGATTCGTTTGAAATATCCCTTTTTGATGAACTTGATGCTTGCTATGCTTGTGGCCATGATGCCAATATGAATTGTGCTTATGGATATGAACTTGCTATAGTTCCTTATGTTAAGAATGAAATTGTTTATATTGCACCCACGCATGATAGTCCTATTATCTTTTTGAATTCTCCCAACTACACTATATCGGAGAAGTTCCGCTTATTAAGGACTATATTGATGGGTTGTGTTCTACTACTACACATGATGATTTTGATGAATATAATATGCATGTGCTTGCTCCTCCTACATGCAATTATTATAAGAGAGGAACTCCTGTCCACCTCTGTATGTTTCCAATACAATAAAATTGCAAGAAACTATTTATACTATGCATTGGCCTTTACTTCGTGTGCATGAATTGTTCTTTTATGACATGCAAATGTATAGAAAGAGAGTTAGACTTCGTCATTACATGATATATGTTACCTTGTGCTCACTACTAAATTACAAATTATTGTTAATTAAATTTGGCTTTGATACACCTTGGGATCTGGGTGGATCCATTACTTGAGCACTATATGCCTAACTTAATGGATTTAAAGAAAGCGCTGCCAGGGAGACAACCCGGAAGTTTTAGAGAGTCATTTATTTCTGTTGAGTGCTTTTATAAAGTTTAAAAACAAAAAAATATATAGGGTAACCTAAAACTTTTTCAAAAAGAAAAGTGAAAGTGAGAGTTACGAGCATTCACTACTGTAGGATGCTGCTAATGCGACACTACGATCAAAGACCCTTTGACGAAACTATATGTGATGCATTAATCACAAATGATGGTGTAAAAACCCATCAAAAAAGGTGCAAAACATTTGCGATGACCGATGCATCAAAAACGGTTCAGATTTTAGTTCCTTGTGTGATGTAGGGCATACAGTTCACTGCAATTAACCATTTGCGATGAGGAGTAACAAAAGAAAGGGACAGCCAGATGAAGGTGTGAGCGATAAACAGCATACGGTTCACTAGGATGAATTGTTTGTGATTAGGCAACACAAAGAAAACGGCCAGCCAGATCAAGGTGTGTGCGATATACGGCATGCGGTTCCCACGGATGAACTGTTTGTGTTGAGACAAGAGAACATAAGCGGTTCAATATAACATGATGTGTGTCATACGCGGCAAACATGTCTGTAATCCAAAATGTGTGCGAAGACCGATAATAACACAAAGGATTGCTGCTAATAAGACGTGTGTGTGTGTGTGTGTGTGCGTGCGTGCGTGCGTGCGTGTGTGTGTGTGTGTGTGTGTGTGTGTGTGTGTCGCGCTATTCGTCACCCTGGGTGAGGAATTCTTATTCCTCACCCCAGCAATTTCCCACGGCTACACCTTTAGAACATAAGAAAACGAAAGCACTTGAGGTAAGTTTACATCCTAAAAAAGGAAACGGTCTTCATTCTGTGAAGCAAAAAGGAACGACGTAGTATTACCTTATGCATGGCAATTACTTACATCATGCATGTGAGATATGCGTATGACACATCAAAATAGCGCTATAAAAATTAAATGTTGTTGCTATAATTTTACAGTGAGTACTGAAGCGTACCTGACTTTTTTTGTATGATAAAACTGCGTTCCTATAAATTTGTCTACATTGTAATTCCAGTTTGCATTTTCCTCTAATGTTTTGCACGACAGTTACCTATAGGATGATCTCATTTTTTTGGCGAGGTACTAGATAATCTTGTTGACACACACACACACACACACACACACACACACACACACACACACAGGCAGTACGAAATAACCTTGCAATGCCAGATCCCAAGTCTTAAACTGTATTCCAAAATTTTGATTTGCCTTAGATAGTTCGACTGTAATCACCTTGAAACAATTTCTTATAATCTTTGTAGGGCAAAACAAGCACAAGTCCAGAAAAAAATGGAGGCAAAAGCTTTGTTTCTTCTTGGGAAGTACATCAGCACCAAAGCGATGCTAACAATCCAAAAGCCCATAACCGATGCTCAGCGCTGATTGAAACATTAATATCTGAAGAACCAAACATAAACACGGTACAATCACCGGCCTCAAGGAACGGATGGTAGCATGATGGCAGTAAAATAATGCTATGTAATGGGAAAATAATCAACATGTCCCTAGGAATAACAAAGGCGTCTAATAAATTGATTCAATGTACAAGACTACTAATGGTTCTGGGAAATGTCTCACGTAATAAAAACTATCCCTACAAGTACAAAAAATGTCGTTCTGAGAGCACTATTTCAAAACAGATCTAATGGTCTGATTACATCATGTGCAATAGACTCGCATGCCCAACTGCACTGCCCTCACAAATATTTGAACGTGGTCTTCAAGCAGCTTACTTGAGAGTGCCCAGAGATTTCCATCAATTTCATATGTTCACAATCTCTTAAGCGACTGAACTATTCTTATCATAGCCTGGAAGCAACATAGTATCCAAACAATAGTACTGAAGCCTTTAGGTTCACCACTCTTCTCAGCAATCCTGAATTTTGCTACTGATTTTTTTAGAGAAAAGGCATGCGCCCGACTTTATAAATAAAGCCACTAGGCAGAGTCATGGAACCACATCAACAGCCAACCAAAGCAACATCAAGTACACCCAAACGAGGGCAAGCACAGACCCAAAGATAAACGAGAGTATGCGGGATACATGGCAACCCGGCCAACACACGGCACGCAGACCGGAGAGAAGGTAGACGACGTAGCCATCTACTAGTCGACGAGGCTCCAAAAAGCTAAGCATCATGATCCTGCCTGGATAGAGACGACGCCGAGGCCCGAACTTTAGATATGAGAAGATCAAGAACATCCCGGTCCTCCGGGTTAGTCAATGATCTCCACTGCTGCAAGAAGATACACGATTTAAATAAACAATCAGCAGGTTTAGCAGGGAATGAATGTTCAATCGTAAACTTGTTCCTAGTAGTCCATAACGCCCAGCAAATAGCACCCAGACCAACCCAGAAAACCCTCTTTGTAACGCCTGCCAAAGAGTTAGAATTTTGCTACTGATTATTGGCAAAAGCTGTAAATTTTGAACTAACATTAGTTGTACCCACCATACACTAAAATACAAAGAAGTGTTCCAGAAAACTCATTCCTCTCTATCCCTCATACATTTATCTGTCATCCACTTGAATAGAGACCTGAAAAAACAGAATATGTTTAGTTCTTAGAAGAACAAACAGGTAGAGACCACCAACGAACAAGAATATATCAATCACACTTGAAGGTAGACTGAGGCTTTACTACCTTAGGCTGAAGAAAAGAATCAATGTCAAAGATATAACAAAGCAAAGTTTGGACATACTAGAAACCACATGAACATGCTGACTACAGGTATGAATCGGAAGTAAACAGAGAAACAAGAAAAAGAGGCCGAGCTCTGTAACTACCGTTCAATGCACCCTAAACCATTCCTTGTATCAAACTATGTGAGATACAATTGGATAAACATGAAATAAAAGAGATCAAGATTAAAAGTTGTCCATACACCATCCCATGCATATGAATTACGTAGCATCAAAACTCCAATACCTTAAAAAGCAGGCTACCGTACGGTGTAATAATGATGAAAACGAGCACCTAAAATTAATTCATAGAAACGATAAATTGGAGCACAATTCCGATGACAGAAAAGTGTCGCTACAATAGAAAAATGGATTGATTAAAACAATAGGCCGTCACTATCTATATGGTTGTCATGCATTTTACAGCAACATTCTCTATTTTGTCTGGCAGCTGAGAGTCATCAAAATGAAAACGGCGCATGCAAAGAATTGGAGGTAAATCATGTCGTAAATAGAAATTTGAAAAGCACTTGGATTTCACGACATTACCTGGTTTGTTTACAACAAACAAGTGTAAAACAACTCTAAATTGTTAGTAGCATACACAAAAATTGAGCCAAGGTGTGACACCACCTTCAAATTTCCACCTAAAATACATGTATTGGTGTGTATAGTTGCAATGAAATCTCTAGGAAAAGGAAAATCCGTCGACTTTACATCATTACATTAATCCAAAAGATTACCTATCTTCTGAGTGAGTTCATGGAGATACTAAATGTAAATTACCTTCCTAAATTCAGATAACTAAATTTCTTACTGATGTACTCCCTCCTTCCCAATATCTTAGGCGTATTAGGAAGTGCATGCAATCCCATATTGTAGGGCGTCCAGTTACAACCTGGCCAAACGATCGCTACTTTTGTGGGAAAGAAAAGGAAAATAGGACGGTCCTCTGGTGCGGTCTTCGTTTGGGATTAGACCGGTCAAATAAGACTTCGTCAAATTAGATCGTGCATGCCTCCCTATCCGCGTCTTATACGACAGTTGGAGTAACAAACGGCTTACGCTAATTTTCGTGCTAGAACCTAATACGCCCAAGATATTGGGAAGGAGGGAGTAACCTAACATGGACAGAAACTTGCCATGGGAGAATAAATTGACACACACTCAAGTAAATCGACGGAGAGGGGGCGATACTAAAGAGTAATGGCGGCTAAGACTTGGTTGTCGACCGCCGTGATGGGAGGAGATGCATACCGCATCAAGAAACATGCCGACGGCTACCATAACCTGACGCTAATGAACAAGAACCAGCGACGCTACACGACTGCTCAACCCTGTTGCTAATCCATGACAACCCACTGTCATGGAAAAATCAGAGAGTGTTCCTAAGGAAAAGAAATATTAGTATCCACAGAAAGGCTAACTAATATCAATTCCTCATAGGTGCATTTATTGCAACGAGCCAAAATTCCGAACACATTCAGGTGGTGGTTCAATAGGCCGATCATTTCAAAGATCGCTATTTGTGCTCTACGCACTTATTTTAGGACCTATGCATTTTTAGGATATTATTGAACAAAAACAGATTGTAATATCATTTTCACGGGAAACCTGTGTCGCTGGCCATAGTTAGCCCGCACTTAACTACAGAAGCAACCTTTACTTTTGGCGAAGTTGTAAAATGCTCACACAGTATCTTTCGCATCATCGGTAAAGGAGGAAGCATGATCTACTTCAACCTATCAGTAATATAATCTTACGATGGTATACGATGATGCTCACACAGTATCCTTGGGTTCCTTGCTGATAGCGAAGAAAATGCAGACAACAAAATTGAATTGGCCGCTAATTTGCATTACTACTAATTGAGAAAGTGATATATGTGTATTGAAAACAGACCGAGTTGGACATTTACGCGGCGGCTTGATCATTTTTCCTCAAAATAAATTCAGAAAAACAGATTAGCTATATATTAACATCAATTAGCTTCTTTACGGTCTGGGCAATACCTGCATACAATGAGGAGAGCTCTTAGTCATGGATCTCCAGTCCGTGAGGACGTCAAGGCGAGCTCTTGGCCAGAGATATAAGTTATCTGCACATCATATTGGTATTAGGCCAGGGAAATTAATCAAAAAACTGTCTACTCTAAGCAACTTGCCCAAAACAGAACTGTGTGTATCTAACATGACGAGTGAAAGAAATTACTTAGTGTTCAACGCACTGCATTTAGCAACCAATTCCCACAACATGAGCTTTCAAAAAGAGAAGAGAGAGCACACATTACACAGCTCTGCTCCGGGAAAAAGAGATACGCCCCCCGCGTCGCCCTCCTCTGGCGACACGGGGGAACCCTAGCCGCCGCAGCAAGCGGCCACCTCCAGCGCTCATCTCCGCATCGCCGCCGCCGGAGGGCCCGCTGGCGAAGCCGTGCCGGGCCCTAGGAAGGTGGCGGCGGGGCGGATCTGACCTCTCGTGCTCCCCACCCCCGTCCCCGCTCTGCATCGCGCCCCCATCACCCCCCCTCCCCGGCGGCTCCCCCTTGTCGGTCCGGCGAGGCTGCGGTGCGCCCAGGCCGTGCTGGGCGACCGGATTCGATCCTCCCCGCCCCGAAGCTTCCCGGCCGTCGGCGCCTCCACCGCCCCGCCCGGCCTTGGCCCGGTCTCCTCCACAGGCTTCGCGGCGTCTTCCCCAGCTGCTGCCTACACTTGCCGGTCTCTCCAGCGGCACATCCTCCCCCCGAGCTTCGGCGACAGCTCTTGGATGGAGGTGACGAGGCTTCTAGGGATGTGGCGGACACGGGGCACCTCTCGACGGGTCCTTGCTGGCGCTGTTCCGGCCCCGGCGGTCTCGGGCCCGCGTCTCTCCGGTGTCCCCCGCCGTCGGCGCCCTCTGTCGGGCAGCTCCAACCTTGGCGACCGGGTGGCTGCGTCCCTTCCGGCTCACCTGTCGCCCACGTCCCGACAGCTAGGTCATGACAGTTTGGATCTGCGTTCATCCAGTCCCTCCTGTTGGCGTTGTTGACGCCGTCGTCCAGACCCCCGCGTGGTTTGCTTTGTCGCCCGCCCTTCCCTACATGCCTCAAAGCCTCCTCCTTTTGCCAGATCCAATGCTCTTGGGTTCGGAGGCGGTGCCACCCTTCGACGGCAGGTGCAGCCCCGTCAACCCGCTTCCGACATGGTGGTTCCGACCAACATTGACTTCCTCATCATCGATTTCCAATTCGGCGGCTATGGGATTGCTCAGCTTCAGGCCAGGGAGAAATCCCTGCTCGGCTTTCGGTGCTGGCAACGGCGGCACCTGCGGGTGTCGTTTCCTTCTTGGAGGCGTTGTCAAG
Organism: Aegilops speltoides; assembly: GCA_021437245.1. NCBI lineage: Eukaryota > Viridiplantae > Streptophyta > Magnoliopsida > Poales > Poaceae > Aegilops > Aegilops speltoides. The sequence continues at coordinate 483,452,516 of CM038145.1, read as the reverse complement.
GCCTTCAGCTAGGCCCCTCTTCGAGCTCAGGGGAAACTCTAGGTCTGGTTCCTCCGGACCGGATGGCGATGGCGTCTCGGCGTCGTTTTCCTTCTTGAAGGCGCTATCTTGCTCGCTCGCGGAGCCCGTCGTATTGACTCGGGTGATGTTGGTGTTTTGGCTGGTTTGGCTTGGCCACTCTTGGTTTTGGGTGGGTTTGATAGGCTTAGCTGTGTTGTATCTCTTTTCGGGCTGAGCATCCCTTCTCTCTGCTCCGGGCACCATGTTCACGCCTGTTTGCGTTCGTGTCATATGTTGTATCCTTTGCTGTACTCATTTCACTTCTTCTATCAATGAATGATACGCAAGCTTTGCGTATTCGCGAAAAAAAAGAGAAGAGAAAACAAACAACGATTACATCACCAGTCTATTTTTGCATGGGATGCCTCGTCAAAACTAAAAATGGGGCTTCTGGAGTTCAAATAGCGCAGCATATTAAATTAGGAGTTTGGAGAAAGGAAATACAGTCTTGGGGCAACAACTCCGTCCACAGACACAGACGTCAAAGGGATTTGGATTGAGCTTACCAGAGCGTACGAGGGCAAGCAGCCGTGGCTGGAGGAGAGCACGCACGATCTAACCAGTGCCTCCGCCACCACCACCTCAACCGCCGGCATGGTCAGCCGACCACCACACGCCGTGTTTCCCAATACCCAGGCCGCGCCCCGCTCACCTTGCCGCCGTGGCCATCGATATTGCCGCCGAGTTAACCCATCGAACAGCACGCCGTCGCGCCTCCACCAGGTCCACCGCCGCTCCCCGCGCCGACCACCGAGCCGTCGCGCTCACCTGCCGCTCACTAAGCCGCTGACCACCACGCCGCAAGTTAGGCGCCGAATAGGATCAGGGGAGTCGGCGGAGTGGGCTAGGTTCTAATCCCACGAACAGAAGACGGTACTCGTTTTTTGTCACCGTAAGAAAAGGGGAAAAACTTACCTCGCGCGTGGGCAGTGGCGGATCCAGGAATATAAAATTGGGTGTTCAAAAATTTTTTTCCACGCTAACAGAGGAGCCAATTCATTCACAGCTATACAAATTGTTCAGTAGCAACAACATCTGTATCAATAAAAGCAGAAGCAAGCAACTGAAAGACAACAGAGGAATCCAGGAGCCAATTCGTTCACAACAACAGCAATACAGATTAAGGAAATTACAAAATAGATAAGAAATTACAACTCGACCATACGCTTTGTCATGGCTTGAAAGCGAGAAATGACAACATCATCCTTCACTTCAAAAAAGAATTCCCTCTCAATAAATGTAACCAAGCAATCATTCAAGAGTTGATTCCCCATTTTATTCCGTAGCTTGTTTTTCACATAAGTCATTGAAGAGAACACTCTCTCAACACTAGCTGTTGCTACTGGTAGGATTAGAACCAATTTGAGAAGCTTGTAAACAAGGTTATAAGTGACACTCTTGTTTGTCTCGACAAGCATAATAGAAAGGTCGACTATGTTTTTGACCTTTCTAAACCTCTCATCTCTACGCATATCAGTAATGAAGTGTGTAAGTTGATAAGGAATATGCATCGGATCTTCCTCCGTGAAATCCAAAGGATAAAGATGCGCAAGCTTAACCAAGTTTTCCTTATGATAAGCAGCAAAAGAATTTACTGGACTGAATGATCCCATGTAATGAAGTAATTCAGTGTTTACCTCATCAAATCTATCTCCAAGCTCTCGAAGTTGCCTATCAATAAGACCCAAAAACATCTCAACATGGAAGCGATGGAGATTCGTGAGATTTTTGTAGAATCTTGAGGGTCTTCCAGGTGGTTTGTACTTACCACCCATTTGAGGAACTTTGACTTTATGCTTGACACAATAAGAAGTGACCTCTTCAAGGAAAGTTTCCCATCCACCATCATCTCTCAACAATTGCAATTGAATCTTTGTCAAATGAATGAGTTCAACAGCATTAACAATGTCTTGATCTTTCTTTTGCAAAGCACGACTTAAGTCATTGGTGTGCCCAAATATGGTTTGCAACAAGTGTGCCATGAAAACAAAGTCAAATGACTCAAAATATGTCAACATAGTTTCAGCAAGCATAGCCTCATTGCTTTGAGTTGGGTCTCTTACTAACTTGTTGAGAACTAGCCGAATTGAAGGATACATGCGGAGAATGTGCATAATAGTTTTGTGGTGAGATCCCCAACGAGTGTCACCCGGCCTACTCAAACCCATCTCTTGATTCATGCCTTTACTAGTTTCAATTTCCTCCAATTCCAATGCTTTAATGATCCGTTCAGCTTGAGCCACACGAAGCATTCTAATCTTCTTACAAGACATCCCAAGAACATTCAATAGATTAGCAAGTTGTTGAAAGAACAAAACACAATCACGGTTCTCCTTAGCAACGGCAACTAGAGATAACTGAAGTTGATGAGCAAAACAATGCACATAATAGGCAGAAGGGGACTCATCCATAATTAGTTTCTTTAGACCATTGACATGACCCTTCATGTTGCTAGCACCATCGTACCCTTGCCCACGTACTCTAGAGAAGGTCAAACCATGTTCCATAAGCAAACTCTCAATTGCAGTTTTGAGTGTGAAAGATGTGGTGTTTGCAACATGTAAAATACCAAGAAACCTCTCAACCACCCTTCCGATTTTATCAACATAACGCAGACAAAGAGCCAATTGTTCTTGTAGATACACATCACTTGATTCATCGGCAAGTATTGAGAAACAACTATCACCTAGCTCTTCCATCATAAGCCTAGTAGTTTCTTTGGCACAAGAGTTGATGAGGTCTGTTTGTATTTCATGAGCTATCATTTTGTTGTTCTTTGGAGCATTCTTAAGATCCACCTTATTCACTTCTTCAAAATTCTCTGCTAGCCAATGTAGAAGCTCAAGGAAATTACCTTTATTAAGTGAAACTTCTCTTTCATCATGTCCACGAAAAGCTAACCCTTGACCCAAAAGAAACCTAAGGCATTTAAGAGAATATGTCAAGCGAGCTATATATAGAACCTTGTCTTGTTTGGTGGTTGAAGAAAATGACTCTACGATTGTTGTGTTGGGTGCAATGAAGAAATTGTATTTCTCTTGTGCTTTGTTGTGTGCACTATTGATCCGACCAACATGTTTGCCAAAACTAGCCTTGTGATTCCAATTTCTAAATCCTCCATTCACAAAGCAATCCCCACCAACATGTGAATTATCCTTGAAAAGATAACATACAAAGCAGAAAGCAGCATCTAGTTCTTTACTATACTCAAGCCATTTATAAGACTTGAACCATTTAGCTACAAATCGACGCATACCTCCAGCAGGGTGTTGTGGAAAAGCATACTTTTTTGGTCGACAAGCCCCTTTTGCAATGTATCCTCTTCTAATCCTGTTCTGGTCATTAACATCATAATCTGCAATAGCAATCCTCTTCCCAGGATCAGGTTCAAGCAGCTGAACATCGTAAACTTCATCTTCAGAGTCATTCTCTTCCTCTATATTTTCAGATTCTTCGCTTGCTTCGTGCTCAATCTCAGGTTCTGCAATTGGACTTGTGTTCATGGCACCAACAATCTGTAGCTGCTGCTGATTTTGAACTAAAGGGGAGCTCATAGTGCTATGAAGTTGATTCGATGGGGAATTGTTCTGCACCTGCACTTGCTGGTCAACCTGAACATGTTCTGCAATTGGACTTGTGTTCACTAGAGCCCCTGCAGATGCTCTAGATTTCTTCCCAACTCTACTCCACAAAGTTTTCAAATCAATGGAAATGCTCTTCCTCTTGAGTTTTGAATTCTGTATTGCCTACAATTCAAATACAATTCCTTTGTTATTTTTATGCTAATAAATCAACAGATCCTAACTCCTTTCAATGACATCTATAGCTACTTCTCACTGAAGCAAATAGAAACTACATATTCAGTTCGGATTTCACAATGAATCAAATCAAAGAATGAAATTTCAGAGTTGTAACTTGGAACTTGAAAGGGGATTCACCTTAGGCTTAGAGATTGAGGTTGTTGGAGCAAATTGCTGCACTGGAGGTACACTCCCCTCCGCGGCATCGACAACTGCGGCGGCCGGCGGCGCCGGCGGCGTGACCCACTGTCTCTGTGGCTGTGATGCGGCGCCGTGCCCCGCACTGGGACTGGGTACTGTTGGAACCGTAGCCTCTCCCCCGAACCCTAGCTCTCCCTCAGCTCACCCGCCCTGCGCACGAACGACAGGAGCTGGAGGAGGAAGATGATCGGAAGTTCAGAAAATTCAGAGTGCAGTGGACACAGGGGTTTTCCGGCGCACGTACGCCTTTTCCTTTCCTCGAGCACGAACTCGACCGTGTCAGCCGTTACAACGATCATCCCGTGGCTTTATATCTCCGAGCCAGCGCACTGGGCACGCACCCACGCCTCCACTCGCCCGCGATCTACTCCACGCTCTGCATGCTCTCGCCGCGCCCGCTACGCACTCGCGCGCGCCCGCGTCTCGCGCTGAGCATCTGCCAGAGCGACCCGATCGCCCCGCACGGATCGCCAACGGCCCCTACACGCTACCCTGGTGCACGGACACGCCCGTGCACCCAACGCACGCACACACGCACGCCCTACCGCCCGGACCCGACGCGCCCAGCGTGTCCAGCGCGCGCCCATACCCGCGCCCGATGCGCCCGGCTTCGTCGCCGCGGCTTATTTGCCCGTCATTAGCTCCTGCTCCTCACTGGCGGCGGCCGCGGCGGCGATGGCCCTGGTGATCTCCTGCGCCAGCGGCTGGCTGTGGCTCGCCATGCCCTCGCGCCGCCGCCCTGTCTTCGTGGGAATTGGGGAAGGAAGCGGCTGGCCGGGTGCGTGTCCAGGCTCTCGTGCGCAGTCAGGTAATACCTAATGGCCTAATGGGCTGCTCGCTTGCTGCCAAAGTGCCGAAGTGCACGTATTGGGCCCATGTAGGATCGTATTTCTATACTCTGCCATATATGCCTATATGTAAAAAAATATTTGCATAAATTTTCGGGTGTTCATCTGAACACCCTTGACCCATGCTGGATCCGCCCCTGCGCGTGGGGTAACTATGGACGGCAGGAGCCCGGAGGCACAACATGCGGGTAAAATCGAGAGAGCCTGGCTCGGTCGCTGGTCTGGGGTGAAGAATACTTATTCTTCACCTGGGTTATTAATAGACTTTCTATATATCTCTACCTCTCTATCTCTATCTCTACCTAATTTTTTTTAATAATAAAGCAAATAGAGTTTCTGGTCGTCCGTCATTAAAACTGCCCCTAAAGTTGCAAATAATTACCCACCAATGCCACCGGTAAGTGAGAAGAACGTTTGGTTTTTTTTTTCCGCGCTCGCCCATAGGTCAATAAGGAGAGATCCCCTCATGTACCATGACCACGTGAGCAGCGCACTGGTTGGTTCCGTGACCTACCGCACTAGAGGTTGTGGTCTCAATTCCCACACCCATCCTTTTTCTTTAAAAAATCAATTACTTTTTGAAATTTTCATATCTTTGAAACCCTAACTTCAAATCTGACATGCCATATATGAAAATTCATCAGAAAAATGTGTACATTTCAAATATGCTATTATCATTAATTTTTGAAATTATGTTCAGGGTGCAAGCTTAAATAACACCTTCTTTGTATGATGAGATATTTTAGAAATGCCTATTAGATTGGTTGTTTTTGTGGAGCTATCCTATATGTTTGCAACCAAATTAAGTCTTGAACTGAATTATGATTGCACACACACACACACACACACACACACACACACACACACACACATTCGCGCCGCGTCGCATATATATGCGCTAGGTATATTCACTCCGTCCGAAAAAATTTGTCCTTCAAAAAGATATACCTAGCACTAATTTGGTGCTAGATACATCCATTTGAGGGACAAACTTGGGACAAGTTATTTTGGACGAAGGGAATATATGAAAACACTTATGCACATGTTATCATTAAATACTAAAATGTTCTTTGCTATTTCATTCTAATAGAAACAACAATAAATGCGTAAACATATATTGGCAACTAGGTAGATATTTGTGTTGTATAATGAATTCTAAACACCTTCAGTACACTTCAAAAATCATCACACCTTTATGTTTTTGCACAACACCACTTATCATGTTGCTTGTTTTTTTTAGAAAAGTTATCATGTTGCTTGTTGTGTGGCATCATGAAAGATTCCAAGAATTTGCTAATGTCGTCAAGTGTGTGTATGAGGTGTGAATTTTTTTCTCCCGTTGCAACGCACGGGCATATTTGCTATATATATATTATTTCCGTGAATTTACGCTTTCTTTCCGTGAATTTACGCTTTCAGTTTTTTCACCTATATTATTTTCTACATCCAAGGTGGTACTAAATGTTTCCCTAAAATTCCTTAAAACAAATTTTCATGACTCGCGTGAGCCTCAGCCCATCGATTGACTTCGCTGTAGCAGACGGCCCGGCTGAAGCGGCGGCTCAAACAACCGATGCAATCCTGCAAGGGACGCAAAAATAATGCTTGCGTGAGGGGATCGAACTCCCAACGTGAGCTCAACAGCCACGCCGCGGACCCGCCTCGCCCGTCGTGCCGGAACCGCACGACCCTCCCAAGCTCATCTCCACCTCCAGTGCACCGCCACCCCTTCCACGCTGATTCTCGCCGCGGACTCCGCCTCGCCGTCGCGCCGCCGAACAGATCAGCGGCGGCGGCGAAGCGTGACGTGGGCGGGGTGGGAAGACAGCAGAGCAGCGCGGCGGGCGCGACGCGCGCCGTTCTGCTTCACGCTCCTCCTCGCGCTCAGGGTCGACGGCCGCACCGACTCCTCCCCTGGTGGTACGTCCTGTAAACCCTAGGGTACGTCCTGTAAACCCTAGCTCGCCACGCACCCGGTTCGCTGCCGCGTCGATCTGATTGGGCTGGTTGGCGTGGACGTGCGGGGCCGAGCTATACTATGTTTCCCCGGGATGCATATGCAGTCTAGAGGATCGAGCGATGCAGATTCATGTGTTCGCTCCGCGGCCGACTTCCTGTGTCCACTCGATTCGTGTGGTGCACTGATCTGTTCTAGGGCAAATTAGCAAATTACTCTGGTTATGAATGACTTAGTGACAGTTAATAAGATGGGCCAATTTAGTTTTAGTTTTGGTTTGTGCCACCCCGTGTTTCAGGATGGAATTTAGCTCATGCTACCCAGTGTTAGTGGCTTTTGATTGTAGCTTTCCTGCTGCATTTCGTAAATTTGAGATCTTGTTAATTCACAATGGCTCTGTTTCTTGGAAGTTTGGAGCTCTTATGAGCATAATATAACTGTATGTACTGTATATTGCTGGTTTGTGTGCGCGGTGACAAAGCTAATATCGATTGTTAATTACCTTCTTACTTCGATTGCATAGGATTATATTCCTCCCGCTATGGCTATTTCATGGTGTCGCTGCCCGTGGAAGGTTTTCAATGCCAGCCACTTCATTGCCTCATGGCGTCATGTAAGATTTAGTACTGATTTGCCCAGTTGTTTTTGTTGTACTCCCTCCGTCCCAAAATTCTTGTCTTAGATTTATTTAGATACGGATGTATCTAACACTAAAACGTGAATAGATTCATTCGTATGTAGACAAATCTAAGACAAGAATTTTGGGACGGAGGGAGTATATCTGTATGCAAGTGTTGTCTGTTTTGCCATGTATTGGATCCGATAAGTCTGTGCCCTGCGTGTAGTGGGCTCCTTGTCATTCTGTTGTTGCAGCGCCATCACCTTTGAGCTGCTTCTTTGCATATATCCTTAAAATTTAAGAGGTACATTCTGAAGTTGGTAGATGAATGAAGCTTTGTCAAATCATATTGATTTGGTGTTATTGCTACCCTATTTTGTGACCCCCACCTTCTCTTTCCTTTGTTTTTGCACAGTTAGAAATCATCCAGCTGTTGATATGAAGATCGTTTCCTTCCTCTGTGATTTTTGAAGTGATTATTCTTGTTGACAATTTTATCTGATACTCAACTTCCATGCTCCTAGCCAATTTGGAGGAATGGTGGATACTCAAGCTTCCTATTTTTCATGATTAGCAAAATCCTTGTGAACGGTAGTATAGGAAAGCAGCTGGACCAGTCTTATTACATGTGGTTTGAAGTTTGCCCGATTGTATTTGATCTGAACAAGACGATTCTCTTTTCTCAAAGGAAGAATGCCCGTGTGTATAGATAAGGGCTAAACTCAACCATGCTAATTCAATCAGGTTTGGGCATACACATAACCAAAGTTTGGATAAAATATAAAACTAGGATCAGCTATAGACATGTGCATATTATACTGTGTTTAGATACAACAACAGAAGTACTCCCTCCGTTCCAAAATAGATGACCCAACTTTGTACTAACTTTGTACTAAAGTTAGTACAAATTTGAGTCATCTATTTTGGAACGGAGGGAGTATGTTTCATGTATTTTCTGTGCATATTAATATGTTGCAGCACATACACCTTATATTTTAGTCAAACTGCATTCATGATCTCCCAACCAACAGAGGACAAGAGCATATGCTATCTTCAGGTGGCTCTCTGTTCTTCGGCCATTAAATTCGTCACTGAATACTGAAATCCACTTCAATCCTAACGTTTGATCAGGGAAAATTCAGTTATGCATATTTATGAGCACTGGTCTTAATCTTTTTTTAGATAAGCACACTCTTGACTTGAATAATTATGTCTTATAGGAAGTGGAGGCACACGAGTTGGGATGATCTGTATTGCCTCCGGCAGCATCGGATTAATGGAATCAGTATAGCAGCTCTCGTGAGAGAGTTGGCTTTGGTGTTTATTTTCACGTTTAACTATTTGGATGTGTTCTTTGAATGCCTCTGATTGTCTGATATAGTGTATCTAAGCATTCTTCCTTTTCTTTATTATTAAGACGACTAAACTTTGGTAATACTTTCATACATTTGATATTTAATTGTATATTGTGTACTGTTATGTTGTTAGATCAGAAACTGAGACTTTAAACCGTTTGGCCATGGCCATATAGTTCGCTGCTTGGAGTACATTAGACGCACAGGTTCCTTTAGTTACATGGTCCATGATGTATGACAGCAGACCTCCCAATTGATTGACGATGTTTAAATAGATAAGACAAGATTCATATGATGTTTTCCTACAAATCTAAAAATATATCCTAGAAGTGAGTTTTTAGTACTTTGCTTATTAAATGATCGTGTTGTTGTTTAATTTGGCCTGATTTATTTCTGTGAAACATACATGATCGTCTATAGTTTCATTTGGCCTTAAACAAATTAAGTTGTATTCACTCCAAACCTGCGTATTTGTTAGCATATTTTTGTGTTTGTTTTGGTCGATGGTTAGACATGCTTTGCATCAATCATTTCGTTTTTACATGTGGATGTATGCTGTAAACATTGTGTTGCAATCTTAATTTTTCTATAGGGTGAACCTCTGGACCTCTCAAATTAGAAGTAACCAGGAGCTGCAAGGCAAATTTTACAGATTTTATTTCAAATGCTTGTAGGTTTCATTTTCACAGAATTTGCCGCACACGCAGCCTAACACGGCGAGGTTGCACCTTAAGTGCCATAAGTATTAAAGTGCAGTTTAATCTCAGTTACTCGGAAGCTTAATTTGTTGTAAAGGTGATGCAGATTCGAGGAGGTCGTCCCTATCAACATCAGAAACATGCTTGTGACTGAGGACAACGAGCCGACAGCCAGATGGCCTGCGCTCAGCACCGTTACCGGAAGCACCATCTCCATAGTTAGGCCCATCTGGAAGCACATGGAGAACCGTAACTTCTATACCAGTTGCGTTCTTTGCTAGGATCAAATGTACATTCTAGGAATTTCTTGCTTACTACCATTTAATGGCTATTTGTTGATAGCACATAAATGTAGGTATTGCTAAACAGGTGCAGGGCTCTTCAAATAGGAAGATTTACAATTGTTAGTATTGTGGGGTACCTGATCTTTAAAAAATGTATATTCACGGCCAACTCAGTTTCAGTGCCTTATTCTTAAATTTATGCTCATTGCCATACATTTCGTTCCCTCACTTTTGTGTCTATATGGTCTTCAATTATTTTTTTGTTATGGTGCGCAATGATTAAATAAATGTTTGTACTTATCATTTGGACCAGTCATCTTTTGTTTTCACCACTTCATAATATCAAATTCATGAAGCTGAAGTAGCCCAGTTTGTTCTCTAGAAAGAAAAACACAATTAGCGGCAGCGGCTACTGGTCGACTGAGCTTGGACAGAGGGTGCCATACTCCTTGTGCATCTGGACCATGATCTATCCTTCGATGATTGGCCAAACTTTCGAAGTGTGCCCGTTGGTGGTCCGCCGTGATCCAAACCAACGGACACAAAAGGAAGTCACTCATATCCATTGTGATGCTCACGTCGTGGGAGATTTGGAACGAGTGGAATGGCTGGGGTTTTCCGGAACATTTACACCTTGCCAACAATGATCTTTGCAAAGATCAAGCGTGAGGCGGCATGTTGGGGCTAAACACTTGAGATGATCATGCCACGAGAGTAATTCCTTGCACGTTATTGTGTCCTCGGGCAAGTGTTGTAATCCTAAATCTTAGTAGTGAAATGAGGCAAAGCTTTTGCCCATATTAAAAAAAAATTATCCGCGGCAGCAGCATGCCTGAACAACAGCCCTCAGGGGACCGGTCCTGTTGTAATTGTCTTCCTCAATGATAACCTCCCCTGACAAAGGATGAAATGAGGCCAAGATTTGACATTTATTTAAATTGAGTATGAAAAAATGGTGCACAATGAAGCATGAAGTAGGTTGTGCCCATTTTCGCCCGGTGCAACGCACGGGCATTTGTACTAGTATATATATATATATCCCTAATAATAAAGCACGGATTGGGTCTCCGGGTTCACCGTCACAATACGCTTTCTTTTCGTAAGTTTACGCTTTTGGTTTGAATTTAGAACTGCGTGAGGTGGTACTAATCAGGGGAACCACGTCGTGAAAGTGGCTCATCAGAGCAGGCCAGCCGTGGCAGCCCAGCAGCCAGGCCGACCCGACCATCTCCAAGGCCCAGATGCATCCTCTCCAAAGCCTATAAGGCTATAACCCTAGCCCACCATCCACCCTCTTCCCGATCCCTTCCAGTTCCTCCCGGTAGCGCAGCCACCTGCCCTAATCCCCACGCTATAAGGCGCGCGAGCCCCCGCGCTCGATCCCCTCGACCTTGAGGTCGCCTGCCCTGGCGCCCGCGGCTGCAGCCCCGCCACAGCTGCTCCTCCATCATGCCCCGTCTCGCCGCGAGCTCTGCGTGCCTGCGTGAGCTCGGCCTCGCGTCCATGGTACCCCGCCGACCACCTCCGTTCCCATGGCGCCGCGACCCCATCGCTGCTCCCGTCGATGAGAGTCGTCGCTTGCAGTGCCTCGCATCCGCGCCCAGTATCAATTGCTAAAGTCCACGGTGATGACCAGAGCGATGGCAGCATAGTCTAGAATCATCAGAGCATGCTTGACGAAGACTTGCTCAATCATAACAATAAGTTGATCCTTTTACAAGTTCATGCGGTGCCAGTTCTCTATGTTCCACATGCCTGAAGGGCTTGGCCGTCTCGCCGAAGTTGCAGCCTTCGTGTTGCATTTGTATTCGACGCTATGCCTCCTTTTAACACCACTGTATATCAAACTGCAGTAGTAGTTTGTTTCTTGGGAACATTAAATTTCTCATCTTTACTTCATTCAATTGTTTTTTGCTCAAATCCTTTTGAAATATTTCAAATAAACGATGGTTACAGTAAACATGGGACTATTTTAATCCATACATATTATTGCCTACCCAAAGTCATCTGATGTACATTTGTTTTTCTCAAGTCAGATAGGACTTACATCTTCAGTTCAATAATGATTTCACTGCATAAGACCTAATTCCTGTTGAAATAAAAATCCCAGAATATTGATTTCATTTGTTTATGAAAAAACACTATATTGTCTTCTTCTTTTTCCAGCGGAGCTTGAAATTGATTTAAAGTGCTACAACAAATCGTGTGTGTGTTGGCAATTCAGGAACAGGTTTGTGAGGTGTGGAGCTCTCACTTTGTTCAGCAACGGCTTCCAGTTAATATTTTCTGATTGCTAAATGAACCTTTGTTAACGACAATGCCAACCGTGTGGGAAATCTAGGTAGTGCTTTTTACTAAGAAACTACTTGAAAGTATGTAAGTTGGCAATGGGTAAATGATTAATTCTAGGGCGTCCAATTAATAGACGTGTATTTGTGTATTGATATGTGTGCTTAGTTTCATGACAAGAAGAACCGGTTTTATATTATTTCGCAATGGCAAACACTAAAATGAACATGAAAAGTAGGCACATTTATTTATGGATGCAATTTTTTCTGATCGGACCAGTTAATTTGTTTCTCTAAAATTCTTAATTCTATCCGGGCATCTTGGTTTGGAAAGCTCGGAGAATAATTTTGCCCAAGTATTTGGTTAACCTACTTATGTTGTTCAAAGCACAACTTTCATTCGGCGCCCGTCACCAACATGCTCCTCTCCTAGGAGTTGCCGGGAACAAGGCTGCCCCGCTCGACCCACTGACAGCTAACACCAATGCACGAAGAGTTGAATTCATAGTCCTTGGTGTTTCTGATATAAGTTCCTAGCTTTTCATATTATATTAGCCTAAGTATGGAAGGTCTTTGAGCAACGTTCCTGGTCTTTCTCGACAAGAACGGTCCCCGGCCCATATTGGTCAACTTTGGTTAGCAACTATCATTTGCTTCATGTGAACCACGAGCATTGTGAACTTAAGTTTAAACATTCCCTTACGCTGTCATGGTTCAATAACAGTTGTAGGTGCAATACCCGAGGTTATTGCCTTGGAATTGATTATATTAGAACATGTTGTGACCATGTGGACAGGAACCTTGACGAATGTTTATTGGATAGGGCTTATGATAATTTTACCCGTTGCAACGCACGGGCATATTTGCTATCTTTACCTAATAATAAAGCAAATTGGGTTTCTTTCGTCCGTCATGCCATTTTTGCAAAAAGCCCCTCTATTTCTTAGTATTCAACCCGCGGTCCTTGTGCTAAAACAACCCGAAGCGTTACGTGAGATAAAAAAAATAAAAAGGGGATCCTGCCTCCTCCGATATGATCTCCACCTCCATCGCGCCTCCACCTCCATCGCGCCTCGCCCCGCCTCAAGGCGCGCCGCCGTCCGCCACCGTGTGCCGCTGGTCGCCGCCGCCCACCCGGCCGGTGCGCCCTACCCCATGTTCCCCAACACCCGCGGCCTTCCACCGCCGGCAACCCGCGGCCTTCCACCGCTGGCGGCGCTTTCGGGCGGCCAGCACAGCAGCAAGAGCTTGCAAGGGGCGGCCATGGTGGGAGGCGCCCTCAGGCTTCGGGCACCGTGATCGGTAATGTAGCGAGGCGGGGCGCGAATGGAATGAAGAAGAAGAAAGTGGAGAGGCGGGGGCGGAGGCCATGGCGGAGAGGCCGCGCTGCGCTCGTGAAGGAAATATGCCCTAGAGGCAATAATAAAGTTATTATTTATTTCCTTATTTCATGATAAATGTTTATCATTCATGCTAGAATTGTATTAACCGGAAACATGATACATGTGTGAATGCATAAACAAACAAGATGTCACTAGTATGCCTCTACTAGACTAGCTTGTTAATCAAAGATGGTTATGTTTCCTGACCATGAACAAAGAGTTGTTATTTGATTAACAAGGTCACATCATTAGTAGAATGATCTGATTGACATGACCCATTCCATTAGCTTAGCACACGATCGTTTAGTATGTTGCTACTGCTTTTATCCATGACTTATACATGTTCTGTAACTATGAGATTATGCAACTCCGTTTACGGAGGAACACTTTGGGTGCTATCAAGCGTCACAACGAATCGGGTGATTATAAAGGAGTACTACAGGTGTATCCAAAGGCAAATGTTGGGTTGGCGTATTTGAGATTAGGTTTTGTCACTCCGATTGTGGAGAGGTATCTCTGGGCCCTCTCGGTAATGCACATCATGAAGCCTTGCAAGCATTACAACTAATGAGATAGTTGTAAGATGATGTATTACGGAACGAGTAAAGAGACTTGCCGTAGCGAGATTGAACTAGGTATTGGATACCGACGATCGATTCTCGGGCAAGTAACATACCGATGACAAAGGAACAACGTATGTTGTTATCGGTCGACCGATAAAGATCTTCGTAGAATATGTAGGAACCAATATGGGCATCCAGGTCCGCTGTTGGTTATTGACCGAGAATAGTTCTAGGTCATGTCTACATTGTTCTCGAACCGTAGGGTCCATGCACGCTTAAGGTTTCGATGGCGATGTTATTATGAGTTTATGTATTTTGATGTACCAAAGAAGTTCGGAGTCCCGGATGTGATCACGGACATGACGAGGAGTCTCGAAATGGTAGAGACATAAAGATTGATATATTGGAAGCCTATGTTTGGAGTTCGGAATGGTTCCGGGTGAAAACAGGAATTTACCGGAGTACCGGGAGGTTACCGGAACCCCCCGGGAGGTAAATGGGCCTTAGTGGGCCTCGAGGGAGAAGAGGAGGGGCGGGGGGGGTGGCGCGCCCTCTCCCCAGTCCGAATAGGACAAGGAGGCGGCGCCCCTTTCCTCTTCCCCTCCCCAATCCTATTCCAACTAGGAAGGGGAGTCCTACTCGGTGGGAGTAGGACTCCTCCGCGCCGCCTCTAGGCCGGCCGCACCTCCCCCTCCCTCCTTTATATCACAGGCAGGGGGCACCCTAGAACACACAAGTTTGATCTACGGATCGTTCCTTAGCCGTGTCGGTGCCCCCTCCACCATATTCCACCTCGGTCATACCGTCATGAAGCTTAGGCGAAGCCCTGCGCGCGGTGAAACATCAAGATCGTCACCACGCCGTCGTCTTGTGAAACTCTCCCTCGACACTCGGCTGGATCGGAGTCGAGGGCGTCATCGAGTTATCGTGTGTCAAGAACTCGGGCGCCGAGTGTGGCGCCGGGATCGGTCGGATCGCGAGGAGAACGTCGACTACTTCCTCTACGTTGTGATCGCTTCGCCCGGGTCTCACGAGGGTGCGTGGACAACACTCTCCCCTCTCGTTGCTATTCATCACCATGATCTTGTGTGTGCGAGGAAATTTTTGAAATTACTCGTTCCCCAACAGATGGTATCGAGCCTAGGTTTTGATGGTTTGATGTTTTGCACGAGTAGAACACAAGTGAGTTGTGGGCGATACAAGTCATACTACCTACCAGCATGTCATACTTTGGTTCAGCGGTATTGTGAGATGAAGCGGCCCGGACCGACATTACGCGTACGCTTACGCGAGACTGGTTTCACCGCTACGAGCACTCGTTGCTTAAAGGTGACTGGTGGGTGCTGTCTCTCTCACTTTAGTTGAACCGAGTGTGGCTCGCCCGGTCCTTGAGAAGGTTAAGCGGAGTCTATTTGACGAAATATCGTTGTGGTTTTGATGCGTAGGTGAGACTGGTTCTTGCTTAAGCCCGTAGCAGCCACGTAAAATTTGCAACAACAAAGTAGAGGACGTCTAACTTGTTTTTGCAGGGCATGTTGTGATGTGATATGGTCAAGGCGTGATGCTATATTTTATTGTATGAGATGATCATGTTTTGTAACGAAGTTATCGGCAATCGGCAGGAGCCATATGGTTGTCGCTTTATTGTATGCAATGCAATCGCATCGTAATGCTTTACTTTATCACTAAGCGGTAGAGATAGTCGTAGAAGCATAAGATTGGCGAGGCGACAACGATGCTATGATGAAGATCAAGGTGTCGCGCCGGTGGCGATGGTGATCATGGTGGTGCTGCAAGATGGAGATCATGAAGCACAAGATGATGATGACCATATCATATCACTTATATTGATTTGCATGTGATGTTTATCCTTTTATGCATCTTATCTTGCTTTGATTGACGGTAGCATTATAAGATGATCTCTCACTAAATTATCAAGAAGTGTTCTCCCAGTATGCACCGTTGCCAAAGTTAAATCGTGCCCGGACACCACGTGATGATCGGGTGTGATAAGCTCTCGTCCATCTACAACGGGTGCAAGCCAGTTTTGCACCGCAGAATACTCGGGTTATACTTGACGAGCCTAGCATATGCAGATATGGCATCGAACACATAGACCGAAAGGTCGGCGTGAATCATATAGTAGATATGATCAACATAAGATGTTCACCATTGAAAACTACTCCATTTCACGTGATGATCGGTTATGGTTTAGTTGATTTGGATCACGTGATCACTTAGATGACTAGAGATGTTTTTCTAAGTGGGAGTTCTTAAGTAATATGATTAATTGAACTTAAATTTATCATGAACTTAGTACTGATAGTATCTTGCTTGTTTATGTTTGATTGTAGATAGATGGCTCGTCTTTGTTGTTCCGTTGAATTTTAATGCGTTCCTTGAGAAAGCAAAGTTGAAAGATGATGGTAGCAATTACGGATGGGTCCGTAACTTTGAGATTATCCTCATTGCTGCCTGGAAGAGTTACGTCTGGATGCACCGCTGGGTGCGAACTGCTTCTTGATGTAACCGGCGGCGTTAAGAACGTCTGGCGAGCAAAGCGATGACTACTCTATAGTTCGGTGTGCCATGCTTTACGGCTTAGAACCGGGACTTCAACGGCGTTTTGAGCGTCATGGAGCATATGAGATGTTCCAGGAGTTGAAGTTAATATTCCAACCGAATGCCGGATTGAGAGATATGAAGTCTCCAATAAGTTCTATAGCTGCAAGATGGAGGAGAATAGTTACATTAGTGAGCACATACGAATGTCCGGGTACTACAATCACTTGACACAATTGGGAGTTAATCTTCCGGATGATTGTGTCATTGATGAATTCTTCAATCACGCCACCAAGCTACAAAGGCTTCGTGATGAACTATAATATGCAAGGGTTAGTAAAGACTATGCTCGAGCTCTTCGCAATGCTAAAGGCTGCGGAGGTAGAAATCAAGAAGGAGCATCAAGTGTTGATGGTCAATAAGACCACTAGTTTCAAGAAGAAAGGCAAAGGAAGAAGAGGGAACTTCAAGAAGAACAGCAAGCAAGTTGCTGCTCCAGAGAAGAAACCCAAGTCCGGACCTAAGCACTGGCCGAGTGCTTTCTACCGCAAGCGGACTGGTCCTTTGGAAGCGGAACTGCCCCAAGTATTTGGCGGATAAGAAGGATGGCAAGGTGAACAAAGGTATATGTGATATACATGTTATTGATGTGTACCTTACTAGAGCTCGCAGATAGCACTGGTATTTGATCTTGGTTACATTGCTAATATTTGCAACTCGAAACAGGACTACGGATTGCGAACACCGCAAAGGACGAGGTGACGATGCGCGTCGGAAATGGTTCCAAAGTCGATGTGATCGCGGTCGGCACGCTACCTCTACATCTACCTTGGGATTAGTTTTAGACCTAAATAATTGTTATTTGGTGCTGCGTTGAGCATGAACATTATATCTGGATCTTGTTTAATGCGAGACGGTTATTCATTTAAATCGAGAATAATGGTTGTTCTATTTATATGAGTAATGTATTTTATGGTCATGCACCCTTGAGGAATGGTCTATTTTTATGAATCTCGATAGTAGTGATACACATATTCATAATGTTGAAACCAAAAGATGCAGAGTTGATAATGATAGTGCAACTTATTTGTGGCTTCGCCGTTTAGGTCATATCGATTGTAAAGCGCATGAAGAAACTCCATCTTGATGGACTTTTGGAGTCACTTGATTATGAATCACTTGGCACTTGCGAACCGTGCCTCATGGGCAAGATGACTAGAACCCGTTCTCGGTACTATGGAGAGAGCAACAGATTTGTTGGAAATCATACACAGATGTATGTGGTCCGATGAATATTGAGGCTCGTGGCGGATATCGTTATTTTCTCACCTTCACAGATGACTTAAGCAGATATGGGTATATCTACTTAATGAAACATAAGTCTGAAACATTTGAAAAGTTCAAAGAATTTCAGAGTGAAGTTGAAAATCATCGTAACAAGAAAATCAAATTTCTACGATCGATCGTGGAGGTGAATATTTGAGTTACAAGTTTGGTCTACATTTGAAACAATGCGGAATAGTTTAGCAACTCACGCCACCGGAACACCACAGCGTAATGGTGTGTCCGAGCGTCGAATGTCGCACTTTACTAGATATGGTGCGATCTATGATGTCTCTTACAGATTTACCGCTATCGTTTTGGGGTTATGCTCTAGAGCGGCTGCATTCACACTGAATAGAACACCGTCGAAATCCGTTGAGGCGACACCTTATGAACTGTGGTTTGGCAAGAAACCAAAGTTGTCGTTTCTTAAAGTTTGGGGATGCGATGCTTATGTGAAAAAGCTTCAACTGATAAGCTCGAACCCAAATCGAATGTGTCTTCATAGGATACCCAAAGGAGACAGTTGGGTACACCTTCTATCACAGATCCGAAGGCAAGACATTCGTTGCTAAGAATGGATCCTTTCTAGAGAAGGAGTTTCTCTCGAAAGAAGTGAGTGGGAGGAAAGTGGAACTTGATGAGGTAATAGTACCTTCTCCCTTACTTGAAAGTAGTTAAATCGCAGAAATCAGTTTACGAGACGCCTACACCAAGTAGTGAGGAAGTTGATGATGTTGATCATGAAACTTGAGATCAAATTACTACAGAACCTCATAGATCAACGAGTAAGATCCGCACTGAGTGGTATGCGGCAATCCTGCTCGGAAATCATGCTTGCTAGATCATGATGAACCTACGAACTATGAAGAAGCGATGGTGAGCCCAGATTCCACAAAATGGCTTGAGGCCATGAAATCTGAGATGGGATCCA
Organism: Aegilops speltoides; assembly: GCA_021437245.1. NCBI lineage: Eukaryota > Viridiplantae > Streptophyta > Magnoliopsida > Poales > Poaceae > Aegilops > Aegilops speltoides. The sequence continues at coordinate 483,433,642 of CM038145.1, read as the reverse complement.
TGTATGAAAACAAAGTATGGACTTTGGTTGACTTGCCCGAGGGTCGGCAAGCAATAGAAAACAAGTGGATCTTCAAGAAGAAGACCGACGCGACGGTAATATTATGTCTACAAAGCTCGACTTGTGCAAAGGGTTTCGACAAGTTCAAGGGATTGACTACGATGAGACCTTCTCACCAGTAGCGATGCTTAAGTCTGTCCGAATCATGTTAGCAATTGCCGCATTTATGATTATGAAATTTGGCAAATGGATGTAAAGACGCATTCTGAATGGATTTACGGAAGAAGAGTTGTATATGATGCAACCGAAGGCTTTATCGATCCAAAGGGAGCTAACAAAGTGTGCAAGCTCCAGCGATCCATTTATGGACTGGTGCAAGCATCTCGGAGTTGGAATAAATGCTTTGATAGTGTGATCAAAGCATTTGGGTTTATCTGAACTTTTGGAGAAGCCTTGTATTTACAAGAAAGTGAGTGGGAGCTCTGTAGCATTTACGATATTATATGTAGATGACATATTGCTAATCGGAAATGATATAGAATTCTGGATAGCATAAAGGGATACTTGAATAAGAGTTTTTCAATGAAAGACCTCGGTGAAGCTGCTTACATATTGGGCATTAAGATCTATAGAGATAGATCAAGGCGCTTGATTGGACTTTCACAAAGCACATACCTTGACAAAATTTTGAAGAAGTTCAAAATGGATCAAGCAAAGAAAGGGTTCTTGCTGTGTTACAAGGTGTGAAGTTGAGTAAGACTCAATGCCCGACCACTGCAGAAGATAGAGAGAAAATGAAAGATGTTCCTATGCTTCAGCCATAGGCTCTATCATGTATGCAATCTTGTGTACTGACTGATGTGTGCCTTGCTATAAGTTTAGCAGGAGGTACCAAAGTAATCCGAGTGGATCATGGACAGCGGTCAAGAACATCTGAAATACGAAAAGGACTAAGGATATGTTTCTCGTATATGGAGGTGACAAAGAGCTCATCGTGGCAGTTACGTTGATGCAAGCTTTGACACCGATCCGACGATTTTAAATCGCAGACCGGATACGATTTACACTAAATGGAGGAGCTGTCGGTTGGTGCAGTTCTAAACAAAGCGTCGTAGCGGGATCTACATGTGAAGCGGAGTACATTGCAGCCGGAAGCAGCTAATGAAGGAGTGCGGATGAAGGAGTTCATATCCGATCTAGGTGTCATACCTAGTGCATCGGGTCCAATGAAAATCTTCGTGACAATCTTGGAGCAATTGCCTTAGCGAAGGAATCCAGATTTCACAAGAGGACCAAGCACATCAAGAGGCGCTTCAATTCCATCCGGACTTAGTCCGGTGGGAGACATAGAGATTTGCAAGATACATACGGATCTGAATGTTGCGAACCGTTGACTAAGCCTCTTCCACGAGCAAAACATGATCAGCACCAAGACACCATGGGTGTTAGAATCATTACTATGTAATCTAGATTATTGACTCTAGTGCAAGTGGGAGACTGAAGGAAATATGCCCTAGAGGCAATAATAAAGTTATTATTTATTTCCTTATTTCATGATAAATGTTTATCATTCATGCTAGAATTGTATTAACCGGAAACATGATACATGTGTGAATGCATAAACAAACAAGATGTCACTAGTATGCCTCTACTAGACTAGCTTGTTAATCAAAGATGGTTATGTTTCCGACCATGAACAAAGAGTTGTTATTTGATTAACAAGGTCACATCATTAGTAGAATGATCGATTGACATGACCCATTCCATTAGCTTAGCACACGATCGTTTAGTATGTTGCTCTGCTTTTATCCATGACTTATACATGTTCACGTAACTATGAGATTATGCAACTCCGTTTACGGAGGAACACTTTGGGTGCTATCAAGCGTCTGGCGAATCGGGTGATTATAAAGGAGTACTACAGGTGTATCCAAAGGCAAATGTTGGGTTGGCGTATTTGAGATTAGGTTTTGTCACTCCGATTGTCGGAGAGGTATCTCTGGGCCTCTCGGTAATGCACATCATGAAGCCTTGCAAGCATTACAACTAATGAGATAGTTGTGAGATGATGTATTACGGAACGAGTAAAGAGACTTGCGTAGCGAGATTGAACTAGGTATTGGATACCGACGATCGAATCTCGGGCAAGTAACATACCGATGACAAAGGAACAACGTATGTTGTTATGCTTGTCCGACCGATAAAGATCTTCGTAGAATATGTAGGAACCAATATGGGCATCCAGGTCCGCTGTTGGTTATTGACCGAGAATAGTTCTAGGTCATGTCTACATTGTTCTCGAACCGTAGGGTCCGCACACTTAAGGTTTCGATGGCGGTTATTATGAGTTTATGTATTTTGATGTACGAAGAAGTTGAGTCCCGGATGTGATCACGGACATGACGAGGAGTCTCGAAATGGTCGAGACATAAAGATTGATATATTGGAAGCCTATGTTTGGAGTTGAATGGTTCGGGTGAAAACAGGAATTTCTGGAGTACCGGAGGTTACGGAACCCCGGGAGGTAAATGGGCCTTAGTGGGCCTCGAGGGAGAAGAGGAGGGCGGCCAGGGGGGGCGCGCCTCTCCCCCAGTCCGAATAGGACAAGGAGGGGGCGGCGCCGCCTTTCCTCTTCCCTCCCCCAATCCTATTCCAACTAGGGGGGGAGTCCTACTCGGTGGGAGTAGGACTCCTCAGCGCGCCCCTCTGGGCCGGCCGCACCCCCCTCCCTCCTTTATATACGGGGCAGGGGCACCCTAGAACACACAAGTTTGATCTACGGATCGTTCCTTAGCCGTGTGCGGTGCCCCTCCACCATATTCCACCTCGGTCATACCGTCATGAAGCTTAAGCGAAGCCCTGCGCCGGTGAAACATCAAGATCGTCCACCACGTCGTCTTCGACGAAACTCTCCTCGACACTCGGCTGGATCGAGTCGAGGGACGTCATCGAGCTGTCGTGTGTCAAGAACTCGGGCGCCGAGTGTGGCGCCGGATCGGTCGGATCGCGAGGAGAACGTCGACTACTTCCTCTACGTTGTGATCGCTTCGCCCGGGTCTCACGAGGGTGCGTGGACAACACTCTCCCTCTCGTTGCTATTCATCACCATGATCTTGCGTGTGCGTAGGAAATTTTTGAAATTACTCGTTCCCCAACAGCTCGGGGCCGCATCGGCGGCGGCGGCGAGCGAGGGAGGTGCGCGGAGACGAAGGACGAGAAAATGGGGCGCCGGGCGAGGACTTCGCGGCGTCAAAGCCATTTGCTGGCGGGACGCGTAGGCGCACGAGGGCGCGCTCCTCTCCTAGTGAGGTGCATGAGGAAGGAGGAGGATTGAGCTGCGCTGGGTTAGTTGCGGTCACGGGATGAAGCACGGCGAGCCGCCCGTTTTTGCACCACGCTGAGGGCGGCGGCGATGTGGACGGCTGGGTTCCGACGGCGCGGGGCCTCAATCGCTTCTGGCGCCCTTGCGGAGTGCGCTGATCCCGCGGATCTGCTGCTACCTCGATGCAGCTCCGTCTCGCACCACAACTGCGGACTACGCCTGTTGATTTGGATAGCGTTGCTCCTTTGGTCCGCTGTGCTTTCGTCCGTGCCGGTGAGGAGAGAGTGAGCTTGCTGATTCTAACTGCAGCTCCAACACAAAAGCCTACATCAACTCTTGCGATTTGTCTAATACAAAATAGGAAATTTGTAGTTTGTTACATAATAATCAAAGTTACTTGATGTGCAGATTATAAATTTGATTACTAGGGGACTTGTACTACATGTCGAGTTATGGTTTCATGATAAGTGGAGCACGCACCAAATGTTTGATGAATTGCTTGAAGAAAATGCATGGAGTCCTTTCTTGCCTGCTTCAAGCCTTCAACCAGGTAAAATAAATCCTATTAGTTGTTCTCACCATACAATCTTGTGAAGCAATTTTATGGACTTAGTACGTTATGATTATTATCTTTGTAAGTTTCCCAATAGATCTATTGGAGCTATGAACTCTGCAAGAGCCACTAAAATATATCTGTAGACTTATATAGAAATAGTTCATTTTTAATTGTTTGGTGATCATGGCTCGCATCCAATTTCATCCATAAATCACGAAAAAGGTACCATGCTGCACACATGAAAGTCACCCAGCTACTCCTCAGAAGCCAAATCCCTTTTGAAATTGAGCAGCTGATCCAATTAACTAGGAAGCGTTGACACACACTTGCGTCCGATGGCTCGAGGTCTTTGGTGCTAGGAGGGATTACCACTAGAGCTGCAGCCCGGTGGTGGTGGTGAGCACTCATAGTTTCAGTTATTATTTCTTAGTTAATTTGTTCGAGATGGATGTGGCTGATTCAATTGGAAACAATTCTTGCAATCTGTAACCCAGTTTATGCCTCAAATAACACGTAGATCTATTGATTGATTTCGACATCAACGCATTGAATGGGCTTGGAAGCGGAGAAGTGCCATGGTGTACCATGGGTTTCAGCATTCGAGATGCATAGTTCAAGCAATGTTCGTATTATTGGAGCAAGCTTTTCATCCATAAATTCTAAGGTCACTTACCTTCTCTTTCTTTTCATCTGAAATTTTATGTAATCGTGACCCCTTTCTTCAAAGTTGTTTGCTAATGTATCGCCCAATCTAAAATTAGTTAGGCTAATGGTGAGTGTTTTAGTTTCCTAGATGGCGATGCTTCATTATCGAATGATGTGCTTTCTATTTTCATGTCCGGACTTGGTTTCATCTTTGTTCACAAGGTGTATACCAATAAATCTTTAGATGTTTATACATTCACTGCCCACGCATATATATCTCACTCTGCTTTATGAAGTATCTCCATGAATCTGAGCTCCGTGGAAGCTTGGACAAAAGTAAGAAGTAAACCGAAGGCTGAGATTGCAAGAAGCAGCCTGCTTTGATTCAAATAACTTTGGTCTGCCCATCTATTAGGAGAAATCTCTGCAAATTAATTTCTCCATTATGCAGCCATGCTGTTTGAGTAGTCGAGTTTTCTTAGTCTCTTCAGACTGTAATACAGTTATTTTTAGTGGCCCAAAAACTGCTTGATTTTTCTTTTCGGTTCCTCCTTATTGCATAAGAAGTTACTGAATAATTGGCTCTTCTTCTTTCAACCTCCTTAGCTTACATGCCAGATCACACTCCAACCAATACACGATGGAACATCCAGTGAAGAAGAAAGTGATCAGTTGGTTAATGTGGAGCAACTCTTCATGTTCAGTTCCTTAATCTGATTTCTGCGGTGATCGAGGACCGTTGTGTCGGGACAGCGCGGCGATGATTCTCCGTGGTGCAGCGATGCCTCTCACCTGTTCATCTCCATAGTCATGCCCAATCTTCTAGCTGTCAGTCACCAGGCTCTTCATCGACTCGGTACGACCCTATGAACCACCAGCATAGATAACCCATCTACTTCCTAGATAACCTGTCTACATGCTATTAGTTAGTCTTCTCTATAATATGCACGTATGTCTTCTTTAAGGTTTTCGTTTTGTCGAAATTTGGTAGTTCTAGGACAGGTGATCCTCTGTTATAACCATTTAAATTAGATGAGCAAGCTGATCTTACTTTTTTCGAAGAACAAAACTATTTTACTTAATTACTTGGTTGAATACCAACATGTGCAAATATGCTTTGAGCAGACTCAGGCACGTGTGCTCCTGGTGTGAAATGTTCGAGTCATCTACTGCTTCTAGCAAATATTGCTTTCGAGAAGTGTACCACGTAATCTGAGCAAATACCAGTATCCATAACCTGGCACGTACAAGGCATCGAATCCAAATGAATATGTTATATGCTGACATATGTAGTAGTTTAGGATGTAACAGATCGGCATAGGAGTTTCTCAGTTTTGGTTTTATGCTGTGTTAACTGGTTTTGCACAAACATAATGGCATAGCTCTGAATTTGGGTCCTCGGGATCAAAATATTACTGTCATAAACTCATTTTCCTTTTGTGAGGAAGGTTCTTTGGTTATCATCGGTAGAAGCGGAGTTGGATTCGTTGACCGATGTCAAATGTTGGTCAAGGATTTTTCTCTCTCAACAATGGTTGATTGATCTTGTGGCGGCAGTTCCACCGTGTTTCACATGGCTGCATCTTACAGGTTTTGCCACCTCGCTCTGCAGCCTTCAAGTTGCGGTTGTAAGAAGGATGAACCTATGTCTCATTTTTTAGGGCGAACATATGTACCATTTCCTTGCTTTGTGTTATAGTGTAGTAATAATTTAATTATTGGAAAAAAATATGTTCAAATTATTCATCTCTGACATCAAGCAAAATATTTTCTGAAATCCTTTGAAGACCACGAAATAGCTTCAGAGTGGTCATCATACACATGTACCTATTTGGAGATCTTATATTAAGAAGTAGTCCTACTTGATATATTCAGTGGTGTGTTTGCAAAATCATCTGGTATGTCATGCTATGCTACATCTACTTCCCATGGTTTTGGCTTACATATTATTAATACTTTGTGGATCCTAAGAAATGGTACTACGCGGAGAAGCAGCAAACACCGTATATATTGCCGTTTAAGAAAAAGTAACACCCCAATATTTAACTGTTTGTTTCTTTTTTACATGTAAAGGAACTACCTTAGATAAATTTCCGATGATCCATCACTTTCAAAATAAGGTTAGTATGAAGTCGAGTAGGACAAAACATTTTCTCAGATTTGCAAAGTAACCGATGTTTCCTCCCGTTGCAACGCACGGGCCCTTTTACATTTTGTCAGATTTGCAAAGTAACCGATGTTTCCTCCCGTTGCAACGCACGGGCCCTTTTGCTAGTATATACATATACATATACATATACATATACATATACATATACATATACATAATAATAAAGCAAATAGAGTTTCTGGTCGTCCGTCATTAAAACTCCCCCTAAAGTTGCAAATAATTACCCACCAATGCCACCGGTAAGTGAGAAGAACGTTTGGTTTCTTTTTTTCCGCGCTGACCCATAGGTCAATAAGGAGAGATCCCCTCATGTACAATGACCACGCGAGCAGCGCAGTGGTTGGTTCCGTGACCTACCGTGCTAGAGGTCGTGGGTTCGATTCCCACACCCATCCTTTTTAAAAAAATATCAATTACTTTTTGAAATTTTCATATCTTTGAAACCCTAACTTCAAATCTGACATGCCATATATGAAAATTCATCAGAAAAATGTGTAGATTTCAAATATGCTATCATCATTAATTTTTGAAATTATGTTCAGGGTGCAAGCTTAAATAACACCTTCTTTGTATGATGAGATATTTTAGAAATGCCTATTACATATGTCCTTACAGATTGGTTGTTTTTGTGGAGCTATCCTATATGTTTGCAACCAAATTAAGTCTTGAACTGAATTATGATTCTACATGTGCCTTGTATCAAGATTCAAGGCGTCGTGTCGCATATATATCGCTAGGTATATTCACTCCGTCGAAAAATTCCTCCTTCAAAAGATATACCTAGCACTAATTTGGTGCTAGATACATCCATTTGAGGGACAAACTTGGGACAAGTTATTTTGGATGAAGGAGTATATGAAAACACTTATGCATATGTTATCATTAAATACTAAAATGTTCTTTGCTATTTCATTCTAATAGAAACAACAATAAATGCGTAAACATATATTGGCAACTAGGTAGATATTTGTGTTGTATAATGAATTCTAAACACCTTCAGTACACTTCAAAAATCATCACACCTTTATGTTTTTGCACAACACCACTTATCATGTTGCTTGTTTTTTTTAGAAAAGTTATCATGTTGCTTGTTGCGTGGCATCATGAAAGATTCCAAGGATATCAATTACTTTTTGAAATTTTCATATCTTTGAAACCCTAACTTCAAATCTGACATGCCATATATGAAAATTCATCAGAAAAATGTGTAGATTTCAAATATGCTATCATCATTAATTTTTGAAATTATGTTCAGGGTGCAAGCTTAAATAACACCTTCTTTGTATGATGAGATATTTTAGAAATGCCTATTACATATGTCCTTACAGATTGGTTGTTTTTGTGGAGCTATCCTATATGTTTGCAACCAAATTAAGTCTTGAACTGAATTATGATTGCGCGCGCGCGCGCGCATTCGCGTCGTGTCGCATATATATGCGCTAGGTATATTCACTCCGTCCGAAAAAATTCCTCCTTCAAAAAGATATACCTAGCACTAATTTGGTGCTAGATACATCCATTTGAGGGACAAACTTGGGACAAGTTATTTTGGACGAAGGGAGTATATGAAAACACTTATGCATATGTTATCATTAAATACTAAAATGTTCTTTGCTATTTCATTCTAATAGAAACAACAATAAATGCGTAAACATATATTGACAACTAGGTAGATATTTGTGTTGTATAATGAATTCTAAACACCTTCAGTACACTTCAAAAATCATCACACCTTTATGTTTTTGCACAACACCACTTATCATGTTGCTTGTTTTTTTTAGAAAAGTTATCATGTTGCTTGTTGCGTGGCATCATGAAAGATTCCAAGGATTTGTTAATGTCGTCAAGTGTGTGTATGAGGCGTGAATTTTTTTTCTCCCGTTGCAACGCACGGGCATATTTGCTAGTATATAATAAAGCACAGAGGAAAAAGCGCAGAGTTCGCCGGAGGAACAAGAACGTCCGTCCAACCATCCAATGTCGCTGCCGGCGGCTACAACAGAGGTATATATCCCCTTGATATTGATTGGATGCAATTCCCTGTTTTAGATGTTGTTTCTATCATCAAAACTGAAAAAGAGTGTCAGCTTCAGGCAGTTATTTTCAGTTGACAGTATACTGAAAAAATTTGACAGTGAATATTTTGAGCCATTCAGAAACATTGCCCATGATGTTAATATGTTGACTAGAGGCCTTTTTAGAGCAGCGGAAGCAAGTGTGCTCAAGTAAATTCAGTCAGTTAGTTAATCAGGCATGTTCTTCTTACAGGACAAGTGGTGTTCTCAGGACAAATGATTCAGTAAATTAGTGATGTTTTTCTTTCATGAAAAATAATTCAGTGATGTTGGTCTTGTGCCGTTAGCTATGTAGCAACACCGCGTTAGGTGATCTCATCTCTGCTAACATTTACACTCGTTCAGCCCAGCTAGAAAATTAGTTACCTTGTTGATTGGCGCCTCTGTATTGACCTTCTGAATGGCCAACTCTTGCTCTTTAGGTGGCGCTGGCCTGCTGCATATCATGGTTCTCTGAGCTTGGATAAATCCAGTTTATGCATAACATCCCAACTGTAAACTCACTATGATGTACTAAATCTTTGTTCACAAGGTGAACTCCACTAAATCTTTAGATGTTTATACATTCACTGCCCACGCATATATATCCCACTCTGCTTTTTGCTGCACCTCCATGAATACAGAGCTCCCGTGTAAGCTTGGACAAAAGTAAGAAGTAAACCGCAGGCTTAAAATTGCAAGAAGCAACCTGCTTTGATTCAAATAATTTTGGCAGTCTGCCCATCTATTAAGAGAAATATGTGCCAATTAATTTCTACAGTATGCAGCCATGTTGTTTGATTGGTCAGAGTTTCTCTTAGTCTCTTCAGACTCCAATACAGTTGTTTTTCGTGGCCCAAAAACTGTTGCAAAGCAGATATAAGTGGTGATGTAGCCTAGAACAGAAAAACTAATCTGAAAATACCTTTTCCTTGAGAAATTGGAAATGTCGCTTGGACTGGAAAAGCATAGGTAGATAATACTAATTAATTCCACCCTTGGCATGATCATATTCGTGTAGGCTGTCCTTTTGGTCTCCAAACATCGACAATCAATTTTTTTCATCTATAGATTATTGAGCATATGACGGGTATATGATGAAATACCGCGAGGCAGGAGTGTAGCGCTGACGGTGGCAGCGTGTTTCTCCGCATCTACAAACAGGCTCCTGGATCAATCCGGCAAATACACAATACATGCATGGCTCGATTGAGAGCTCCCTGCGTAAGTATAACCAAGTTCACGGTCAAGTTCGTCTATAACTACTTGAATTTTCTTTTCGGTTCCTCCTTATTGCATAAGAAGTTACTGAATAATTGTCTCTTCTTCTTTCAATCTCCTTAGCTTACATGCCAGATCACACTCCAACCAATACACGATGGAACATCCAGTGGAGAAGAAGGTGATCAGTTGGTTCATGCGGAGCAACTCTTCATGTTCAGTTCCTCAATACAGTTCCTACAGTGATTAGGGACCATTGTGTCAGCGGACAGCGCGGGCCAGTGATTCTCCAGGGGCTAGCGATGCCTCTCACCTGTTCATCTCCATAGTCATGCCCAATCTTCTAGCTGTCATTCACCAGGCTCTTCATCGACCTCAGTACGACCCTACAAACCACCAGCATAGATAACCTATCTACTTCCTAGATATCCGTTCTACGTGCTATTAGTTAGTCTTCTCTATAATATGCATGTATGTCTTCTTTAAGGTTTTTGTTTTGTCGAAATTTGATCGTTCTAGGACAGGTTTGATCCTCTGTTAACCATTTAACTTAGACGAGCAAAGCTTATCTTACTTTTTTCAAAGAACAAAATTATTTTACTTAATTACTTGGTTGAATACCAACATGTGCAGATATGCTTTGAGCAGACTCATGTACGTGTGTTCCTGGTCTGCAGGTGAAAGGTTCAGAGTCATCTGCTGCTTCTAGGAAATATTGCTTTCTAGAAGTGTACCGCGTAATCTAAGCAAGTACCAGTATCCATAACCTGGCACATACAAGGCATCGAATCCAAATGAATATGTTATATGCTGACATATAGTAGTTTAGGATGTAATGGTTTGGCATAGGAGTTTCTCAGTTTTGGTTTTATGTTGTGTTAACAGTTTTGCACAAACATAATCGCATAGCTCTGAATTTGGGTCCTCGGGATCAAAATATTACTGTTATAAACAATCTAATCATTTTCCTTTTGCAAGGAAGGTTCTTTGGTTATCATCTGTAGAAGCGGAGTTGGATTCGTTGACAAATGTTAATGATGGTCAAGGATTTTTCTCTCTCAACGATGGTTGATTGATCTTGTGGTGGCATTTCTATCGTGTTTCACATGGCTGCATCTTACAGGTTTTGCCGCCTCGCTCTGCAGCCTTCAAGTTGTGGTTGTATGAAGGATGAACCTATGTCTCGTTTTTTGAGGGTGAACATATGTACCATTTCCTTGCTTTAATAGTTTAATTATTGGAAAAATTAGTATATGTTCAAATTATTCATCTTTGACATCAAGCAAAAACTTTTTTGAAACCCTTTGAAGACTACACGAAATAGCTTCAGAGTGTTCATCATAAACATGTACCTATTTGAAGATCTTATATTAAGTAGTCCTCGATATATTCAGTGGTGTGCTTGCAAAATCATCTGGTATGTCATGCTATGCTGCATCTACTTCCCATTATTTTCGGCTTACATATTAGTAATACTTTGTGGATCCTAAGAAATGGTACTATGCGGAGAAGCATCAAACACTATATATTGCCTAACTCTTCGTTTCTTTTTTTACTTGTAAAGGAACTACCTTAGATAAATATATGATCCATCACCTTTAAAATAAGGTTAGTAACCGATATTTTCTCCCGTTGCAACGCACGGGCCCTTTTTGCTAGTATATATATGAGAAAATCCATCCTACCACCCGGTGGTAGTATCCCCATATGTCTTATATACTACCATGTGGTACTATATATAGTAATTTATCATTTTAAATATATTCATGTACTATATCTAAGATATTTCAAAGCAAGTTACATGAAAAAATTGCATATGAGCCCATAGTTTTTGTTATATTTGTGAAATACGTATATATTTTTACGTAAAAAAGAGCATAGTCAAAACATGATATATACTACCTAAAAATTAGTATATATACTACCTAATTATTGTTATATACAACATACTACACGTACATACTCTCGATTTCGACGGATACTACATAAACATACAAAACGCAAATGGTGGTAACTAACACTGCTTGTAGGTAAAACTGTGTCTATCATAGCTTGCCACAGAACTAGTTAAGGCATGGTAAACATTTAACGGTTTAAAAAAGTTTTTGCTGGGATTTTCTACGGCGGCCAAGGCTATTGTAGGATTTTCTACAATAGCTTGCCACAGAACTAGTTAAGGTTTTCGACGGTGTATAAGTTCTCAAAAATTCTGAAAAAAATACTGAACCATCACACCTATAATATAACATGATCCAACGGAAGGATTGAAAAAATATGACTGCATGTGTCCTGGACAAAAAGAACAAAATTTTCAATATATATTGATCCTGTAGTCAGCTGAAATGCTTGTTTTTTCGCTGAGGACACATAAATGCATATTTTCACAATCACACCGTTGCATCATCTTATTATATTAGAGTGAGGCTCCCCTATTTATTTCATATTTTTTACTTACTTTAAACCGTTAAATGTTTTGCAAGCCTTAACTAGTTATATTACAGTGAGGCTCCCAGGAGTATGTACTCCCGTCCTAGTGGATATGCTAGATGGATAAACATGATAGCCGTCGAGCCAACAGACCGCCTAATTAGCACTTTAGCATGCATAACAACTTCCTACAAGCGCGCATGCAGCCGCTAGCTTTAATTACATAATTAGGAATTTTGGTACGCAACTTACACTCCGCAGCTAGAGTACATCTTGGACATTTTTGTTAAAATGTGTGTACGTTATACGTATAAGGCATGCGGCAGGAGTTATATTCTATTAGCAATTTATATGAGTAGGTATATCTGAAGCAATAAAAAATATTATGAAGGTATATCCTATATCCGTAAGAATTGTGTACAGCTCGTTCGAATTATATCTTGAAGAAGTGTAGACTGCACTTTTTTAAGGATATACTGCAATTTTTTTCTAGGTGTATATACTAACGTCTCTTCATCAAAGTATTTTTCTGACTTTACTTTGAAGGAGTATATTGTGCATTTTTATAAGGGCTATATACTGCATTTTTTCTAGGAGTATATCATTTCTTCTTCGAGGGATTTTTCTAATTTTATTTTGAAGGAGTATATAGTGCATTTTTATAAGGAGTGTATACTGCAATTTTTTCTAGGAGCATATGGTTTCTTCTTCAAGGGATTTTCTGACTTTATTTTGAAGGAGTATCTAGTGCATTTTTATAGGGAGTATATGCTGACTTTTTAACGGAGTACATACTGGTTTTCTAAGCAGTATATACTGGCTTTTTTAAGGGGTGCATATTGATTTTTAGAGTATGTACTGAATTTTTCTGAACAAGTATGTGCGGACATATTTTTGGGAGGAGTATGTACTTCATTTTCTTACAAGGAGTACATACTTATTTTTTTGAAGCAGTATATACAATATTGTTTTTAAATAGTATGCACATCCCTTTTTTTGAAACAGTATATATATAATGCCATTTTTTTAGAAAGAACCAAATAAGTATACTCGGCTAGTTCGTAGGAGTACATAGATAGCTATTACGTGCATCCTACATGTGTACTGCATGTGCACTATGAGTGCCTCCCAGTCCCATCTTGCTCCATCAAGTGTGTATATTGTAGGCCACAGGAGAGTGGGCTGACGCGGCCGAGTGTCACGCCCACAAGCTGTCTAACACGCACAAAGCATGTGTCTGCAGCGATGAACAAATCTGCAAAACCAAATTCAGATGTTAATGCTTTAGCAGACTGATGGATCGTAGACTTGACTGGAAAGTGTTCATACAAACTGCAGGCTTTCTATGAAAAAATACAAAATGCAGTTGGATCCCAGATCTCATGCAAGTATGTTGGCAGCTCATCTCGTGGTACCCTGGTTAAACAACATCATACTCCAAACTGTTGTCGCCGGCGGCCAAGACTATTGTGTAAAACAATGGGCGCATCTAGCTAGCTTGTTAGTCGTACATGCAAGATTAAATGATTGTACATGCATAGAATAGATTGATTCTTTGAGTGAGGCAGAGATCTTACTGGTTGAGTACAACACGCGCGCGCCTGAGTAGCAGGAGTTGAGTACCGCGCCATGTACATGCCGCGCGCTGGCATTGACATACGGTCATCGGCCGGCAGCCAGGCGCTCAGCCCAATCACGTGGTGGCGTGCCCGGGCTGAACGACGACGAGGATCGTCGATGGGATCGGATGAGAAATGGTATTTGTTGCCATCGTTGTCGCTATCACCGCCGTCGCCGTCGCCGATGTGTTCCGTGTGTGAGGACATGACGGCCATGTTATTCGGAAGATGAACGAGAGCCTATAATAGGCTCATGAACGGTACTAGCAATTGAAATTAGCGCATGCTTATCCCTAATATTTCGGAGCAAACCTGATCCCTTCCGCGCGTTAGTTGGATGCCAAGCCTCGTGGATTGCAAAAAAGATGACACGTGGCTAGGAGTATGTACTCCTAGGAGTACTAACCCATTTTCCTATATATATATATATATATATATATATATATATATATATATATATATATATATATATATATATATATATATATATAATAAATATAGGTAATTTTACCTTTTCACATTACGTCGCGTACTGTTTTCTCATCGTGGTATTAGGAGCTAACCCACCTATCCCATCCTATTCTAATCGGTTGAGAGCGGTTTCCAGTTCCACTCTCGACGGCGAATATCATGCGGCTGCGATGAGCGGCGGATGGGCTTGACGGCAAGTCCTCGGTGGCGCGGTGAGCGGCTTGTCTATAGGGGTGTCGGTGTCAGCGCATGTGGTGGTCGTGGCGGCAGTACGGTGGCTCGACGGACCAGTCAGCGGCCGGCGAGGAGGCATCACGACGGGTCCGCCATGTCCCACGCTATTAGTCGCCGCGGCGGTTGTGCACGCCCGGGCCTCGTGGCCGCTGAAGGAAGCCACGCGAGGAGGCCGCGGTGGGAGCAACTCATCTGGGCAAGCAGCCCCCATTTGGGATCCGCTCCTGTAGCAACGCCTGGGTCCCTCCAGTCCTTCAATCCATCCATTTGACTGGACCGCCGCCCCTGATGTGCTACGAGCTTCAAGTCTGCGTTCGTATTTGTTCCAGATTTGCACACCTAGGCAAGGTATATCTCAAATTATCTCCGTCCCTTTCTTATTGAAACATGGGGAAAAAATCAGTCTCCAAATCCATATAGGGCATAGGGAAGCATTTGTGACAATACCACATCTTCAGAAGAAAAAGTATACGATGTTGTTTGATTGTTGTGTGTAGTGATCTGCTATGTTTCAGCCTCATGAACTTTTGGGACTATGGTTGTACAACGAAAATGGGTATGTCTTGAATATTTTCTAAAAATCTCTTATCACTAAATACTTATTGCTCATGTTGGTTGATGCAGCGCTCCGCGTTTTTTTCATCTTGATGCGGGGCTCATCTCGTCCCATCACGACGATCCCCAACCACTGGAGCTCTTCTGTATCGTCCTCCATCGAATCACATAACCATGTGTCCTGTGTCCATTTACCATCGCATTACGTCTGCTCGAATTTAGTTAGATTTATTAAGAAGTTGACTTTGCTGAATATGCTAAGTCACATCCCCAACGCTGAAGCCAAGATTTCTGTATTCAGTTTTTGTTTCACACCAACTTTAATTGTTTTGGGCAAAGCCAAACTACAAGTTTAATATTCAGATTGTGATTTAAGTTTCACACGGATAAAAATAATATCAAGTTTTGGTGTTTTAAGTAACAACTGGTCAAGTATATGCATTGATCATGCCTGATGGGCAGTAATTTTCTTTGGCGAACATTATAAACACATACCGTATATTCAAGTCTCCTGTCTAGTATAGTTTCCTTTAGGCAAACATTATAAACCACTTTTTTTGACCCTTCATGGCGCCTGGGTCTGACTAGTAGTAATTTGTTTTCTCACATTCATCTTGATGGATAGATTCAGGTGCCCTGCATTCTTTATTGAACTACTTTTGTTTCATTATTAGTAACGGAGTCAGCTGGAGTGTCTTTTTGAAATATATATATGGAAGTGAGGATTAGAACAAAGAGATGAATCTGTTACTGTATCAAATTTAATAATGTATAAGAGGAAACTCACCATTCTGAAATCGAGATTCAGAGCAAGGAAGCATGATGTAGGCATCGACGGCTTGACCAGAAGCCAAATCCATTTTAATTCCGGTGCACATATATCGTTCTTTCATCTACTTCAAATGTTTCCTAGAGATATTAAGTTAAAACGTTCAGTCTTGAAAGACATTCATAGGGAGTTGCTTTATGTTGGAAAACTATTTCAGTTATTGTTCTTGCATACTCCTATTTCAGGAATCACTTCATTACTAGCTTAGTTGTCACCACTAGTAATAGCTCGATGTGACATATATAAGTGAATCATGAGTTTTTACAATGCTTTGTCAATTACGTGTAGAAGATCAACTTTCATGGAAAAAACTCTATTTGCAGCTATTCAAAGCTAGGTCAACTAATGATACTTCCCTCAACTAAAATACACGGTTTATAAGGTTGTACAGCCATGGACTTCTGAATGTTCTGATTTGTATAAGATATGCAATGCTTTTGGAAGTTCTGGTTGTGTTACTGTTTTTTAAGTTCAGGTTGGGAGAGTATGAATATTGATAATAGTCGTGATTCTAGTCGGAGTAATGTGAATGTCATACTGTTTCTTCAGGCTTACACCATATAACCAATTGAACCATGGAACTGATGTTATCACCATATTTCAGTCCCATGTACTTCTAAGTGACAGCTAAGAACACTACATTTCTTTAATTGTTTACTTTCCCACACAATTTTTAGAAGCAAACTCAAGTAGTTAATTAGACAAGTGCATAAGAATTGCCAGTGTAGGCCGGTGCATCCTCTGATTACTCTGCCTTTTATGGCTGCTTGCGACATGAACAACAACCTCACGTACACCTCAGTCAGGATCAGAGGAAGATAGAACTATTTCTTTCGTGCCATTTGAAGATGTGTATTAGTTTAACACTAGTAAGGAAAATGGCACCACATGATCCTATATAGAATCTACTGCCTATTGAAACAATGGTACAATTAGACATGTATTGAAACAAAAATAACTGACTGGAGTTTGGGCTAGCAAAAAAATCTGTACGTACAGTTCTCTATATGAGTAACATTGATTATTTTGGGAAAAGCAACCAGCTATTATATCTTCAGCCGATTGCATGAGTAACATTGATTCTTTATCTGAATACACAGTAGTTTAATTTTTCTTGTTTGATGCTGTTCGGAGCAATGTTTGGTTAGTACTCTCGCCGTAAACTAACATAACAGTGTTTATACCATTATTTTAGTAATCTAAACGCTCTTATATTAGTTTACAGAGGGAGTAACAATTTCCTTTTTTTTGCGGGAAGGTTAGTACCAATTTCTAGTTAGATTTATTTCCATTTGCAAAGAGGTGAAATCTGATCCTTTTCAGGGAGTCAATCTTTGCTGGGTTTTATTTTCGGTGCTTTTGTTTCATTACAGTGCAATGAGGAACTTGGAGGTTAATTGCACCTATTTTATAAATCAACACACATGAATCTTCATTATGTATGAGATTATTCTAAGATACTGACTACATTTTTTATGTTATGGAGAATGAATTTATCTCTTGTGATAAACAGAGGAGGGTGGAGGCTATGGTTGTCTGTGCAGACTGTGAGATGAATATTTCTACAGCTGGCAAGTGCTTCTTTTATATGGTTGGCCAGTGTGCTGCTTCCATGGCTGTGTTGGAAGGGGACAGGGGTCCCCTACCACGGTTGCTGTGATGTGTCGGGGGAGGCATGAGCTCGATGCTCCTTTTAGACTAGGTGTCGCTTCTCAGTATTGTCTCGGTTATCTCCATTGCTTTGCTTATTATCATCTGCAGCATCGTCTGTGCATTTGCTCCTCCATGAGCGCGATGTGTTGTTCAACAGGCGAAGTTTCTACCTCCATGAGCTCGGCTTAGCACAGTGGCGGTGGTCATTTTGCACTCCGGTTGGTCTCAGCGGTTGTTTTCACCCTAGGACTCGGAGGAGCGTCTCCATCTTCTGATGGATTGTTGCCTTCCGTGCCAAGGCGAGGGGGTAGGAAGCCCCCTTCAGAGATGGATGAGGTTGCAACTATTTTCTCTTGTGTCCATGGTGATGTCGAAGACACTTCCTCTCCTGCTGGTTGTTCCTCGTTCCCAAGCCTTGGCTTTTGCTGCTGATTACTGTCTTGTTCGTCGAGGAGGGCTTCATCTACTTTAAGCTAGAAATGCGCCTTAGTTGTTCATCTTAGCTTGTTGCTTTGTTGTAACTTGCGAGTGGTTTGCTCACCCATTGTATCTTTTGTTCTTTTCTTTTCTTTGTTTGCTGGTGTTTTTTAGTGATGTTGGCGGTTTTGTAATTCTAGCCGGCTTATCGCTTTGTTAAATCAAAGTCGGGTTAAGCTCGATTCTTTTTCTCTAAAAAAAAGCTCAGCTATTTATATGCCCTTGATCCTCTGATGAGGTAGAGTCTTGGGATCAAATTGAGTCACCCACAAATGACATCTATGAGGTCGCCTTCAGGCTTCGGCGTCGTGTAACGGAAATAATGTTACAAAATAGTTTGGAATATGCCGCATGAATTCTTACATTTGCCTATCATTTTACAAGCAATTCATATGTTAACATGACATTCAGTTACTTGACCATACACTCGCAAAAAAAGTTACTGCACCATACCTTGAAGATACTCTTTTTTTATGGAACATTAAAAATACTCTTGTTTACATCTACTGCCAAATTTCTTACGTTCGGATCTCAAATGAATTAGTAGAATGTGTTTCTTTACCGTAAAAATAAAATTAGAAAGTCTTGTTTTCTTCTGGATTCCAAATTTCTTACAGGCCTAGGAATTGAATGGAAAGTTTCTTTAAAAAAATTGACATGTGATAGTGAGATAATTACGATAGAGGTAAGTTACTAATTCTCTCCCCGTAAAAAAATTGTGATAGTGACATGTGATAGTAGAATGACATATATAGATGTAAGTTACTAATCTCTTCGCGTAAAATTACGTTACATGCAGGGCATGCCCTCTAGTGCTCCACGCCTCCACACCACACTCCAGGCCGTAAGATTACATCGCTGCAGGGAGCATCCATGCTGCCGTAAGTAGTAAATTACGGAACGGCCTCTAGTATCCATAATTTTACCTCCCATGGGTTGGGTTGGTGCGGGATGGGTGGGGTGCGGAATAAGAAAGAATTCCTCACCAAGGGTGTATATATATATATATATATATATATATATATATATATATATATATATATATATATATTTTGTACGTTTTAGGTAGTATCTACCATACCGTAGTGTATGTATGCGTAGTATGTAGTATGTAAGAATATTTAGGTAGTATATATACTATTTTTAGGTAGTATGTAGTATATTTTAGCATACTTCTTTTTACGTATAAATATGTACGTATTTTCACAAATATGATAAAAACATGGGCTCACATGCAATTTTTTCACATAACTCGCTTTGGAGTATCTTAGATATAATATATGAGCATACTAAAATGATAAAGTTGCATATATACTACCACATAAGAGTATATGAGAAATGGGTGTAGCTACACCGGTAGTAGGATGCATTTTCCTATATATATATATATATATATATATATATATATATATATATATATATATATATATATATATATATATATATATATATATATATATCCCTAATAATAAAGCACGGATTGGGTCTCGGGTTCACCGTCACAACACGCTTTCTTCCTGTAAGTTTACGCTTTAACTTTGAATTTAAAACATATAGCGAGGTGGTACTAATTCGGAAAACCATCTGTATTTTCGTCCGTCGATTTTCGTGGTCACCAGGAGGCTCAACCGGCTGGGCCTCGACCTGAAGCGAGTACTTCACCTTCGAGCCGCGTCCTTCATCTAATGGGCCTGCTCCTGCCACCTTAGACAAAAAATAAAATAAAAACAACTGGCGTATCAGTGAAAAATATGTGTTCCAGTTGAGTATCGATCACACAACCTCAGCTTACGTACATCAGGTTGTAGCCAGCTGCACTATAATAGGCCTACAAGTGAGTTGAACTAGAATCAACCAGTCAAAAGAGTCCCATTAAGTCAAACTCAAAAGGAGAGAAGAGACCACATAAAGGCAGGGAGTTGGGGAAGGGACGTGCACGTCTGGTTGGCTGGCACTAAAAATTGAGGCGAGAGGCGGTGTGGATTACAAGAACGGCGACGAAGGCGGCCAACCGGCCGGGGTCCATGCAGTCGACGACGTCGATGAACACCAGTCAGTGTACGGCCGGGGTTCTAATGCAAGCTGGGCAGCAGGACGTTCACGCACCGGCTGCTCCGATTTCCTCCATCCAAAACTCTTTTTTCTATTTATCTTAATTAGAAGACGATAGTGAGCGCATGACATCAATGCATACAACTTCTAATTATCTGGCATCGGCTGCTCCGATTAGTTTTCTCCTCCATCCGAAGCTCTTTTTTCTATTTATCTTAATTAGAAGACGATAAATGATGAGATGCCCTTTTAATTCACAGAAAATGCCTCTAATTTTAATTTTATTCATGTGAGATTTTCATGAGTTATGCAATAGTGTTTCAGGATCTGGCTACACAATTAGCTGCATAGATCATCTTATGTGCATGTATCGGTTGTGCCATGGTAAGCATTCGTTTATCCAAAAATCCAAAAGTACCAATGAGCATTTTCTGTAAAGAATTTTTACATCGCTCTTTTCTCTATGTGTATGTGTGTATATAAAAGAAGCAGCTATGATTTTTTGGAGATTGTGTTTATTGTGCAGAAATTTTGAGTTATTATGCATAATTTGTTTTTCTACAGAATGTGGTATTGAGGATTGTGCTTCTTTTACTCAAATGATGTAGTTAAAACAAGTACATGTCTAACAGTTTGCCCATAACAAAGTAGCCCTCACAACGGAATCGAATGCTTGTGGCTGTGTGAGCATCGACGACGGTGGGCATGGGAGTAGAAGATTTGGAGCACTAGCACGTAGCTAGCCCTTGAGTGAGCTGTCAATGGCAATGGCAAGGGTGGTGTCTTCATGTCATCCTTGCTCAATTATGAAGCCGATGTTGTTCATAGATTTACATCGAAGTCGTCGGGTGAGGGGGGGAGGGGTGGGGGGTGTCAACCAACGAACTCGAGTACATCGGGTTGGGTCAAGTGTGTAGTAAGTTGCTCAGATATCATGCCTCTCTATGCATTTTCCCTTCAAAAATGAAATTGCCACCTCTTGGCCATTAGAACTGATAATTCTGTAGTTAATGTTGATCAGTCAAATTAATTTACTCGGACTCATACCCCTCTCGAGCTCACGCCACGATTCTCAAATGATTCATCATTTTTTGTTAGTAGCAACCATTCTTCCACGACACGGTTCCTTGACCCGGCCAATCTTGATTGATAGGAATCATTATTTTCTCCCGTTGCAACGCACGGGCATTTGTGCTAGTGTGTGTGTGTGTATATATATATATATATATATATATATATATATATATATATATATATATATATATATAGAGAGAGAGAGAGAGAGAGAGAGAGAGAGAGAGAGAGAGAGACGGTCTATTCTGCTAATATTAGCAGAATAACTATTCTGCACACCACTTCTGCACTGCACACTGAACGCAAGTGCACGTCATTCTTTGAACCAAGTGTGCTGCAGTACTCACACGAGTGAACTTCTCGTTGAGAAAAACTGCACACGTTATTTTTTTTAGTACTGTTTTTGCTTTAATTTTTTAACAGTTTATCGGAATGAGGCGTGTAATATACCGTTGAAAAGCTATGGATTAGGCACAACTTTGACATGTTTAACACTTTTCAAGATTTCACACGGTTTAAGAGCAGTTTTGAAATTGGCGCGTCCCATGACGAGTGGCAGCGAGCGTTTTTTTGCGATTTCTTCTAAACCGCTCGTCGGAATGAAGCAAACGATACGCCTTTGGATAGATATCATCGAGGCGCATCTTTTTCATATATAAAATTTTCTCTAATTCGTTACGGTTTAAGAGCAGTTTCAAATTTACTAAATCGCGGAACTCTGTTTTTCAATTTTTTGAAATTATTGGTACTGTTTTTACTCCAGGTTTCTAACCATTTGTCGCAACGAGACGTATGATATGCCGTTGGAAAGATACGGACAAGGCGCAACTTTCATATGTTGAAATGGTTTTGAGATTCATTACGGTTTTTAGTTAATTTTGAAAATCGTGTGGCTAACTTCGAGAGGCAGCGGCTGTTTTTTCACGAAATTTTTACGAACGGCTGGTCGGAATAATTCAAATCATACGCCGTTGGAAAGATATCGATGAGACGCAACTTTTTCATGTAGAATACTCTCTCTAATTCCTTACGGTTTAAGAGCAGTTTCGATTTTACCGAAAAGCGGACACTCTGTTCTTCGCGAAACCAAAATCGTCGTATTTACTGCATTGGACAGAAGAACGCATTGCTTCAGACTAAATACCGCACTGCATCAGATGGGCTAGTGCACTGCATGGTTTCTTTTTGTTTAGACGTATTTTTTCTCGGACGAGGAAAGAAGAACGCACTGCTTCAGACGAAATACCGCACTTCATTAGATGGGCAAATGCACTGCATGGTTTCTTTTTGTTTAGACGTATTTTTTCGGGCGTAATTTTTCTCAGGCAAGTTTTTGTTGTCTTTTTTTTTAATCTTTTTTATGAACGAGAGTGGACCGTGGAGACTAGGGCAAGTGAACCACATCATATTTCGAAGTGAACCGCATTACCCTAACGCCCCTGCGAGGACCTCATTACTTTTTTTTGTCGTTTCGGTAAAAAAAAATTCTTTTACACTTACGAGATGAACAGCATCGGATGCCCGACCGCACTGCTTTCAGACTGAAAATGCATTGCATCAGACGAACAACCGAATTGCATGGTTTCTTTATTCAAACGGAAATTTTTCCACACGTTTTGCAACATGTTTAACAAGTACTCCCTCATTTTTTTTACAAAATAAAATGTACTACACCCGTGGGGTTGCCGAACTGCATTTGTTTTTCTCAACAAATTCAATAACAATTTAAAATGCCATTTGGGTGTGGGGCTGCCGAACTACATGGCCACAGTTTAGCGCACTACACGGGGGAGATAAGTGCACTGCACAAATGATGCAAATAATAATGAAAAGACACATTAAACATCCACATAAAAGACATTTGTTTTAAATTTTTTTTTGTAATAAAATGTGAATATGGACTGCATGGCGTCAGGGTATTGAAAAAGTGAACCTCTCAAAAACACAAACTTTCTAATTGCATGCATTTTGAGCGCTCCATGTGTCCATCATGAGTTTTTACACAGTGGACGTGTGGTTTTCTCGGTGAGCATAAGGTTTGCAACAAGTTAATTCTTTTTTTGTCCATGATAATTTCAAACAAACTATAATAAGTACATCTCCTAGATGAACCTCTACGGGAGTTCATATGACTGCTCCTAGATGAACTCATCTGCAGATGATCACCGCAATTTTGCAGAAACAAACTCTGACAAAAAATTACAATATAACCCTCGTGGGGTTACTACATGGCACACAGGCACTACAACTCTGCCCGCCGACGAACTGCAAATGGCCTGGCAAAACGAATTGGGGTTGCCAACCTGAAACTTAACTGCACCGAGACGTAGATTGCCCGAGAACACAAATAAGCTAGCTGCTCGTCCAGGTGCGCCAAACTGAAGTGACTGCAAATAAAAGGAATGAGAACGGCAACCTTTTGAAGAAGTTTGTGCAAGAAGAGATGTAGCTACTCATGGTTACCGCAGCCCACTCCCAGCCGCGCTGCTACTCGAGGTTGTTGTGGCGCGTGGGAGGGTCACCGAACTGCACACCGTCAGATGCCCCATCGCATCTGTCGTCGTTAGCGACTGCACGCCGACGTTGGTCGATCGACGCCGCAGTGCACACATCTTGTCATTCGGGGCACGGCGATGCAAGACACACAGCCACAGGCAACCAAATCAGTGAGCAGGGAATGGGCGATGCAGCTCGTCGGCATCGGAGTCACACCTCGAGAATGGGCGGATCTGGCCAGGGAAGAGGGGAGGCCAGGAAGATGTCGGACCTCCAGCCCATCGATGTTGCACGTGAGGGTGCCCACACGCCGGGGCGAGGGCCGAGCTGCATGCCGGGGCCAGCTGCACTGCACGCCACAGTCGCCCGCACTGCGTGTTGTGCAGTTCAGAGAAAGGTAGAGGGGAGTCCGGTGGGGAACCCAGGGGCGCGGCGCCGGCAGTGGCGGCCCGGATCCACCCGCGGTGTAGACTGGAGGTGGTGGCGGCGAGGGTTGGGATCCGGGGTAGCTGGTCCGCGCCGTAGGAGGGGACGCCCAGGCCTCGCCGGAGAGGAGGAAGAGAGCTAGCTGATCTCCTCCCTCGGGCCTGGTTGGATTCGCAACGGCGCGGGTAGGCCAGCGGCGTGGCGATTCTGGGCGGCCGGTGGGATGTGGTGGGGCAGCGGGGAAGGTAGCCGACGCGGGGAGGTGGTGCGACGGAGAGGAAGGGAGGCGGGGCGACGGCGCGGGGTGGGAGGTGGGGCGGTAGTGGAGAAGGCACGGGGTGGGAGGCGGGGCGGCGGCGCAGGACGGGAGGCGGGGCGGCAGTGCAAAGGCATGGGGTAGGAGGCGGGGCGGCGGCGCGGGACTAGAGGCGGGACGGCGGTGCGAAGGCGTGGGGTGGAAGGCGGGGCGGGAGGTGGGGAGCACGGGGAGAGAGAGGATTGGGCTAGTTTTAGCAATGGATAAGGTGTGGGTTGGGTTTTTTCTTCGGGGCTGGGCGTCTGATCGATGTTAGCAGAATAAGATGTTTCGGTGTGTAGAATAACACTCTTAAGGGTGTTATATATACATACATACATATACAGACACACACATACACACACTTATAAGGACATGGTTGCATAATCAAATTAAACATCCACTTACATAGGTGGCTACTATAACCATGGCATTTACACACACCAAAGTAAACTATTACATGCAGAATTACCTAGGTGGCTACTACACACATGTCGTTTCCACACACCAAAGTAAACTATATATTATATGCATGATTAACTAGCAGAAACGATCATCTGGTCATCATCTAGTGCTTGTGATGCTTGCTCTGCTTGTGGCTCGATCCGGGCTCGTAGATTTGGGTAACGAGGCACTTCCTCATGTCAATGATCCGCATGTGCATCTCATAGCATGTGTACGCACTCTTGGCCGCGAACCTGAGGTGAGGTTCATCCAGTCACCGCATCCAAGCCCTGTGCCAGGATACGGGACTTGTTCTCAGGGCATCCTACTTCATCTTTTCGTAGTAGGGGTCGATGATGGCCGAGGCGAGTTCAACCAGGGAGTCCTTTTTCGTGCTGCCCCAGACCCTGTGGTTCTCATGGATTTCGACAAGGTTCTTGCAGACCAAGCCTGTAACCCTGAGCACTTTTACATCGTCGGCTAGTTTCCACCATAGCGAACTTGTAGTTGGTGCTGTTGACAAACCTGACAAAAGTACTGCAAGGCTCTGTGGCCATGCAGTATTGGTAGATGAGGACATGATGGCGCACACACAACTGGGCGACGGCAACCTTCTGATCTTTGCCGAGAACACCGGCGGTGTACTAGAGGTCGGTGCCGACCACCATTTACTTGTCTCCAGCAAGCAACTGCTCAACGTTGTTGATGTAGTCGTACGCCACGCCCGGGTCAAGGGTGTACACCACCGAGAGATCCGTCTCCCTCATGTGGGTCTCCACTTTATGCTCGTCGAACTCCATTGGAGTGCCGCTATACATCCCCTCTCTATGTGTCGTCGTGGGTGTGCTTGTCGTGTTGTGGGGCGCGATTGAAAGGTTGAAGATACTAATACTATATATAATGGCCGTGGGAATTAAAGGGGAGGCCAGATGGCCTGGAATATCGATCGACACGCCCTGATGGCAGTTCTAATTCGCAACGCGTAACTCGATCGTGTCGCACATAACTGCATCGCGTGGCAACGCGCGCGGCGCAGCCGCATGCATATGGGGCCCCCAACATGATCGTGGGCAGTCCCAACCGCTGGCAGAGCACGCGTGAAGGGACGCGAGCAGAGCGCTCCATGGTGCCCTCAATGCCAACAACCATATATATGCATATAGAAGTTGAACACGCAAGGAAAAGCTGTCCACAACCCGAGCGCGCCAGCGGACACGAGCAGAGCGTGCCACGGCGCCTAATGGCGAGCAACCGTATATATGCATATAGCAGTTGAACTGTTTGTATAAATTAAGCACGACTGCTTAATCTATGAATGAAATCTATGCTTAATTACTTAATTTTAGTTGCAAAAATTAAATAGTGCTAGTGATTTTTAGCTGCATATTTTGACAAATCGCCATTTGAACCGCTTTATGTCCTCTCTGTATGTGTCATCGTGGGTGTGCTTATTGTGTCGTGCGCCGGACCCAAACACTGAGAGCACAACTTATAAATTGATGGATTGAGTACTAGTTACAGTGATGCCTATAATTAAGCAAAGGCATCACACATGTCTGTATTGACTGGAATGAGAATGCAATAGCACAATAAGAATTAAGGCCATGATGATGCGATCGCAATGGTGGTTATAGGAGGCAAGAAGAAAGATGCATCCATCAACGTACAACCTCCTCCTCCTCAACTCAGTGCACCGGGCCACCAACCGTTGGCTAAGGAGTGGCGGTTTTTGTGGCGAGGTCAAGGTGCTTCTCAGCAAAGGCATCCGAGGCTTCCAGACGGTTGAGGAAGGCTAACGTCGTAGCGTCCTCACTGGCCTTGTAGATACCTATGTACATGATTTGCTCGTACACGTGGATGTGTAGGTCGACGACTTCTTGCAGGGTGAGGCGCCTCGCGGCGAGCGCGACCTCCAGGTGGACATTCTTCGTGGCGTCGGCGGGCAGTCGCAGGTCCACCAGTGCTTGAAAGAGGTTTCGACCATGGAGTCCCATTAGGGTGGCAGGCAATGAGGAGCCCGGGCACGCGGGCTGGAGAAGTACGACAATGTCGCCCTTCTTGAAGACGGTGAACTTGTTGGTGGTGGCAATGATCAGCTGGTCCAATTGAGGGTCATAGCTGGCATCGACGGCGGCCATCCACCAGCCGCTCACCAACACCGTCTGGAGACGATCCTCGATGCCATGCCGCAGGCCGGCATCATGGACCGTCTGGCATAGCCGCTGGCCGCTCGCGTGCATCGCCACCATGGGTCTGGAGTGAGCACTTTTGCGCTTAGTGTAGGTGCTTAGGCAAATTCTTAGGTGCGTATGATGTGGTAGATGCATTGGAATGGACGGGCGCCTTTATATTGAGTACAAACTGCGCTGCATTCACATCGTGCTGCCTCTTTTCCCTGTCCTCCTCCCATTACTTCCCTCATGCATTCATGATGCTAATTGAAGGAGGATGCATCATTGGCCGTTCAACATTTCCGGAACCGCTACCCTCTCCCTCGTCTGCATTAAAGCCGTATCGGAAACTGCGCCACCCGCTATCAAATTGAATAGTACAGCGCCGCCCGCTGTCAAATCGAATAGTACTGCACCGCCCGCTGCACACCCGGCTGAACACGCCTTCGCCCTCCGTCAAATGGCAATGTTACTAGATCAACAAATGTCAATCTTTCCAGTTTGCCAAATGGCAACATACCCATATATGACAGATGCAAATCTTACCAATTTTTTTGTAAGTGGTTGCACACGGGTCATCCAAAAGAACCGTTTGCGTTGAAGAGATGGAAAAATCCTGCTCTCACTTTGCATAAGGGTGTTCTTTTTAAAAAGTTTGTGATCAAATGCCAATAAACCTATAGACATTAAAACCAAGACATGTGGTGTCACGTGAATGGTTAAAATTTTAATTATGCACATAAATGCATTGAAAACTCAATTAGTGCATAAAATGTCCAAACGAACCCCGAAATATCCCAAAAATTGACACAACACTCGTGTTGTTCTATGTTGACACGAGAAAATTTTTGAAAGCAATAAGAGGCAGTGGATATCATTTCGTCCCCAAAGGTGGGACGTGCCCTACCGAAACCATCATGCTTGTTGTGAGAAGCATATACCCAAACCTGCCCCAAATGAGACAAAAAATTTACCACGGCATGTTGATGCCGCTCCATGATAGAATGCCAAGTTCCATGAATTTCAGACGAGTTTTGGATTTACTAGAATTTAAAAACCAGGTATCTAAATGTTTGCGGCCGAGTAACGGTGGCGGGGTGTTTGACATTCATTCCCATTTCTTGCATGGGACCTAAGCAGGCAACCAAGGACACAGATTTGAATTTTCAACAATTTATATGCATTGGGCATGTGCATGTAGTTTAAATTTGAATTATGCACATAAATGCATATTGAACTAAATTAATGCATAAAAATGTCTAAACGACCCCGAAAAATCCCAAAAATTGACACAACACTCCTTTTGTTCTATGTTGACACGAGAAATTTTTGAAACCAATAAGAGGCAATGGATATCGTTTCGTCCCAAAAGGTGGGACATTCTCTACCGAAACCATCAGGCTTGTTGTGAGAAGCTCTCATTTGTGAGAAGCATATCCGGAAACCTGCCCCAAATGGGACATAAAATTTACCACGGCATGTTGATGTCCTTCCATGATAGCATGCCATGTTTCATGAATTTTAGACGAGTTTTGGATTTACTAGAATTTAAAAACTAGGTATCTCAATGTTTGCGGCCGAGTGACGGTGGCAGGGTGTTTGACATTCATTCCCTTTTCTTGCATGGGACCTAAGCATGCAACGAAGGACACAGATTTGAATTTTCAACCAATTTATATGCATTAGAGCATGTGCATATAGTTCGAATTTGAATTATGCACATAAACGCATTGAAAAACTCAACTAATTCATAAAAATGTCCGAACCAACCCCAAAAAATCCCAAAAATTGACACAACACTCCTGTTGGTCTCTGTTGACACGAGAAATTTTTTAAGAGCAATAAGAGGCAATGGATATCATTTCGTACCCAAAGACGGGACTTTCCGTACCGAAACCACCAGCCTTGTTGTGAGAAGCTCTGGTTTGTGTGAAGTATATCCCCAAACCTGCCCCAAATGGGACAAAAAATTTACCACGGCATGTTGAGGCCGCTCCATGATAGCATGTCAAGTTTCATGAATTTCAGACAAGTTCTGCATTTACTAGAATTTAAAAACCAGGTATCTCAATGTTTGAGACCGATTGACGGTGGCAGGGTGTTTGACATTCATTCCGATTTCTTGCATGAGACCTAAGCATGCAACCAAGGACACATATTTGAATTTTCAACCAATTTATATGCATTAGAGCATGTGCATGTAGTTCACATTTTAATTATGCACATGAATGCATAGAAAACTCAGTTAATGTATAAAAATGTCCAAACAAACCCCCCAAAATCCCAAAATTGACACAACACTCCTGTTGTTCTAGGTTGACACTAGAAAAAAAATTGAAATCGAGAAGAGGCAATGCATATCGTTTCATCCAGAAAGGTGAAACGTTCCCTACCGAAACCATCGGGCTTGTGGTGAGAAGCTCTGGTTTGTGTGAAGCATATCCCCAAACCTGAACCAAATGGGACAAAAAATTTAACATGGCATGTTGAGATGAATCATTAAGTTATGAAGAATGAAAATCATCATCTCATTGAATGATTTGATTGCTCAAATAGCGCAAATTCATTTTGGAATAAAAAACTTGTCAAGATCCAGTTCTCTTAATACCAGTCAGACATCTATACCCCTATATAGTGTGCGAATAACTTTGAAAGATGGTCGTTCGATAAATCCAATCCAACGGTTCAAAGATGGAAAATCCGAGCACTACCGGCCGTTGGATATCATCTACATTCCACCAGAGTCTGCCACATGTACAATCTAGAATACTCCATGGTTGAACTTAAGCATAATGCACAAACCTCAAAACACAAGTACTTCTCCTTTGTTCTAGAATCTTCTGTATCATAATTGCCCTTTTTTCTAGATGAATTGCCATTATTTGTTTTTTACTTTATGCTTTACAACGCACAATTCCATGAATCTTAAAATAGATTAACTTTTTTATAAAAACTAATTGGTTTTGAATGGGATGACCTATAAGAATTAAACGAACATCTACATCATGCATATATGACTCAAAGCTTGCTTGCTATAGTGTGGTGTTTATTCATAATTTGGTTGCCAAATCTCATCCAGGCAATGCACATGTACCTTACTAGTACTTCATCAGTTTCAAAATGTAAGTGTGCACACATCTGAAAAAATATTTAGTTATTCGATAAAAAAGAAACATCATTTAAATAATTCTTAATACATGCTATATTACTATTTTTCAAAGTGATAAGAAAAGTATTTTGTATGCATGTAATTTAAATAAAAATTATCACATTTTAAAGATTGGAAACTAACAACAAAGCCAAAAGAGAAACATAATCATAATCATTATTTGGCACCGGTGTGCATTCCTTATTCATCACTATCATCGTACTTTAACGATGTCTATATCTAATTTCTAATTTGCGTAAAGTACAAAGTCGATGCTATCACATTCTATCATAAAATACTAGTTTAAAGACATCATAACACATTCTCACACCTTCTAGATGTTTCCTGGACTTTTGATGGAGTTTAGAACATATCACTTCCATGACTAGGCTTGGATATCGAACTTGCTGCACTAATAGAATCAGGATCTTTGCCGTCAGCCAGCTGTTTACCGTCAGCCAGCCGACGACAAAGAATGTCTTTGCCATTCAGCTTAAAGAAAACTGACGGCAAAGAATGAGCTGACAGCAAAGGTCATGTTTGTCGTCGGCCAGCACTTTGCCGTCCGCTAGCAGACGGCATAGAAGCTTTGCCATCAGCTAGCAGATAACAAAAAGTGAGGGTGGCCCACTAGCGCGAACCACCTAACGACACTTTCTTTGTCTTCTGCTAGTGGGCGGCAAAGCTTCGTTGCTGTCTGCTAGCAGACGGCAAAGAATGTGGCCAAACTAACGTTCGTTAGCTAGGCTCTTTGTCGTCTGCTAGCAGACGTCAAAGAACCGTGCCCTAACTAAAATGCCAACAACGCTCGGGCCCGATCTCACTCTCCCCCCTCTCTCTCTCCACTAGTAGAAAACCACCCATTAGTCCCGGTTTGTAAGGGCCTTTAGTCCCGGTTCAAGAACCGGGACTAATGGGTCGTTACTAATGCCACCAGCCATTAGTCCCGGTTCAAACACGAACCGGGACCAATGTGGCTCCACGTGGCCCGTGCACCGAGCCCGGTCGGAGGGCCTTTGGTCCCGGTTGGTGGCTCCAACCGGGACCAAAAGTCATTTTTTTAAGAAAGTGGCTGCTTTAGGGGTTTTGGGGTTTATTTTTAGGTTGTTATTATAGCTAGCTAATAGAGAGAAGTGTCCTCTCTTATCTTCGTCCTTGGTTTATCAACGCAGCTGCTATGTTCATTGCACCCGCAGATATGACATGGCTCATGCATGCTTTGCATCATACATCATCATATATACGTATATAATAAAGTCCTACTAATCATGCATCATCATACTACTTCTACTCGTTATTAATAATAAGTCATATGATCATCATCCTCATATATAGTCATCGAACCCAACCCTACATAATTGTTCTTAGCACATGATCATCGATTGTGTATAGGACCTAAACACCCTTAAGGTAAAATAGCATAAAACAATATAGACCCGACTCTCCATTATGAAGAATGGCGATCATCATCTCCAATTCTTGCCTTTCGCTGCTTATTGCTTCCAAGAAGCTCCTTACGACTGTCCATACATTTTTTTCATTCTTTAATTGTTATGTCTCCACTTCTTTTAGAAACCCGGTATGGACAGTTGAGATTCATAGGACGACCTGGTAGTATGTTCAAAACATGAAGGCTACCACGCGTATACATCAGATGAGGCACACAATCATTCGGGATTATCTGTTGAAAAACATAGTAATAACTTCGTAGTTAGCAATGATGTACTAGTTTTAGAAGTGTGCAAAAAGATGCACGGATGTTGTAATAGTAAAAAATAATCTTACCAAGGTATCTCCATGATAGTTACCGTAGTTCAACACGTGCACTAGTGGCACGTATTGACCATAATGTTGACGAGTTTGATTGTAGATATTGTAATTCTCAAGATCTCTACAAAATCCGACCATATGTCGTTTCTCCTGATAAGTTAATTCGCAGCCTTCGGTGTAGTACGTTCTGTCTACCATCTTCCGCACATTCTTTGAAGAATAAAAATAAGCTGTCAATGGAGATAAGTTGTCAACTATATATTTTGAAATAAACAATATAAATTACTTAATAACTATGTTTAGCTCACATGAGGGAAGAACTGGAGGTGTATCCACAAAGACCCAAATCGTAGGTGTCTCTTGCTCGATTGTAGGATCACCAAGATCCATGGTGACAATCATACCCTCATCAAGACCATACATCTTGCAAAATGCATCCCAATTTTTGCAACCAAAATGGGTTACACTCTGAGCATTGTACAGCTTTACTTGAAAATCCACACCATGTTCGGTACTTAGGCAAATTTTTTTGGTTTCGAAATTTTCATGGTCTTCCCATCCTCTCCAAGACATAGCGTCTTACAAAGCATGGGATAAGCTAGTCGAATTGGAAAAGATGAAAAATACATGTTAAAATAGTTGAAGTCGTGCTTAATTACGAAAAAAAACTATTGTAAATGCGTTATGCATCGTATGAACATCGCAAGTCTCCTCGAGCTTAATGCTGAAGCGTCGATCTTCCTCCAGCTCAATGAATCTGTCGCACATACCTCGGTCGTCGTGGCACCAGTCGCACTCCCCCGGGCGATTTTCGTCGTCAGATGAGTACGATATTTCCGGCCTACGTTCATAATTCAAATATTAAACTAGATCATTATTATAAATCACGGGTTGACTATCGATGATCGATGTACGTACGGGTTGAATATTATACCAAATTGTCTAGCACACGGGAATGAAGGAGAATTTATCCAATATGAGCATTCAATAAGCAAAACCAAATCACAAAATAAAGTATAGTATTCAAATTAGCATGCATTCAATAATTATAACCAAAAGTACATCATCTCTTGGTGTCCGTACATCATCGAATATTAACACTAATAAAACTAGAACCGTAGCGCCCGACGGGTATCGACGCGGGCGGTGGACACCCAAAGATAAGGAACCATCACGGGATCATAGCTCCGGTGAGATCCTCAAGAACCTGCCGGTATTGTCGAACCTCCCCTCCAATGCAACCATGTAGCGACGGACGTGCTCGTCCTCCTCGCTGACATGGTGACGTACCACCTCCGCGGTGTCCGGATGCCTCACCACCGTCACTGGCCCACGCGACCGCCACCAAACAAGGATCGGGTCAACAACGGGCTGTCTCCTCATCAACCTACGTCCCCCGAAAGGTAGCACCTCCCAATACCAACCCGGCGGAGCCCAGTCCCGAACATGACCCTGATCAAGCAGGCCTCCACCGCCGAGTCGACGATGACGAGGATGCGGGATAGGCATCGCCGACGTCGACGCGGGAACTACTTCTATATATAGTTAAATAAAAGTAGTCTTATTAATTAAATCAACTATCTGGTTCAACTACTAAACACTTACTATAAATAAATAAGTAGTACTTACTAAAAACAAACTACTTCATATATAAACTACTTCTTTTTTTTCGTTTCCTAAATAGTATGAACAAAAAAATAAAGATCTAAATTACACAATATGAACAAATCTAATAGAAAAAAAATCTAACATAAAAAACTAACATAAAAAATCTTTTACAGAAAAAAATCTAACATAATATAATACATATCTAAATTACTACATATCTAATCCTACATAAAGATCTAAATTACACTATATGAACAAATCTAACAGAAAAAAATCTAACATAAAAAACTAACATAAAAATCTTTTACAGAAAAAAATCTAACATAATATAATACATATCTAAATTACTACACATCTAATCCTACATAAAGATCTAAATTACACAATATGAACAAATCTAACATAAAAAACTAACATAAAAAATCTTTTTACAGAAAAAAATCTAACATAATATAATACATATCTAAATTACTACACATCTAATCCTACATAAAGATCTAAATTACACAATATGAACAAATCTAACAAAAAAATCTAACATAAAAAACTAAAATAAAAAATCTTTTTACCAAAAAAAATCTAACATAATATAATACATATCTAAACTACTACACATCTAATCCAACATAAAGATCTAAATTACACAATATGAACAAATTTTACAGAAAAAAAATCTAACATAAAAAATCTTTTACAGAAAAAAATCTAACATAATTTGAACAAATTAATTACACAATCTACATTAACTACACATCTAATCTAACAAAAAATTTATGAACTACAAAAAATCTAAAACAAATCTAACAAAAATTAAAAAGAGGCTCTCACTCGAGGGGCCGGGCGAGGAGCGGGCTGGGCGGCGATCGCCGAGGCGGCGCTGGCCGGGCGGCTGCGGCGCGAAGGGCGGGCGGGCGGCGACGGCGCTGGGCGGCCGGGCGGCACGGGCGGCGACGGCGTTAGCGGGCGGGCGGGAAGGCGACGGCGTCGGTGTGGGCGGGCGGCGACGGCGTCGGGCGAAGGAAGCGGCGGACGGCGTCGGCGTCGGGGAGGAGTAGAGGCCGAGAGATCAAAAAGTTGCTAAGTGCTGTATATAGAGAAAGAGATTGGTCCCGGTTCATGGACAAACCGACCAATACCTTTTAGTCGGTTGACGCTTCCAACCGGGACCAAAGGCATCTTTTCAGCAGCCCAAAGGGCGGGAAACGAAGACCTTTGGTCGGTTGCCAGGCCCCAAACCGACAAAGATTATTGGTCCGGTTGGAGCCACCAACCGGGACCAAAGAGGGAGATTGGTACGGTTGGAGCCACCAACCGACCAATGTACTTTTTTATCTCTGCAGTTGTTCTTTTGTTGATTCTTCCAAAGCAGCTTCGTTTAGTCCCACTCGCCAAGCGAGAGGCACTCGCACTGTTTATAAGCCCCGAGTGCAGATACAATGACGAAGAGGCTTAATGCTCCTCAAGACGTTGGTTAGCTTCAAGCCTTGCGGGATACGGTAGACCGCTGCACTGAGCTATGTGCAGATTGACACTATCCCAAAGGCTTGAAGCAGATTAACGAGCATTGCGACTTTTTTTATTTTTAATGACTTATTACAACTCGAAAAAAAAAAAAAAAAAATAAATGTAGCAGAAAAGAAACAAATATATAAAAACCACTCAGAAATAAATAGAAGAAAAATATAACAGAAAAGAAAAATATATAGAAAACTACTCAGAAATGAATTGAAGCAAAAAATAGTTGTGATTACTGTACTAAAAAAGGAGCATATATGCTTATATATGCTTATTTTAATGGCTTATTACAACACGAAATAAAAAGAAAAATAATATAGCAGAAAAAGAAAAAAACTATATAAAAACTACTCGTAAATGAATAGAAGCCAAAAATAGTTGTGATTAACTATACTAAAAAGGAGCATATATGCTTTTTTTAATGGCTTATTACAACTCAGAAATTAAAATAAAAAATAATATAGTAGAAAAAAATACTATATAAAAACTACTCGAAATGAATAGAAGCAAAAAATAGTTGTGATTAATCAGTACTAAAAAAGGAGCATATATGCTTATTTTAATGGCTTATTACATCTCGAAATAAAAAGAAAAAAATAAATATAGCAGAAAAAGAAAAAAACTACTCGTAATGATGCAGACATGCGCTTATAGAGGAAATTCAACTTAAATTCATAACAAATTTCAAGAGAAATCCATATGAATTTATGCTAAATTACCTATATAAGCGCATCTATTTTCATTATCGGAGGAGCTCAATAAAGTAGAGAGGGAGGGGCTTATAAACCAGTCTCGTTCCCCTTCGGTTGGCGAGGTGGGACTAAACTCTGGTCGCAACGGGTACCAACCATTTAGTCCCGGTTGATGGCTCGAACCGGGACTAATGGGCAGCCTTTGGTCCCGGTTCAAGCCACGAACCGAGACCAATGGTTTTGGGCCAGGAGCGAGGACCATTGGTCCCGGTTCGTCCCAACAACCGGGACCAATAGGTCCAGATGAACCGGGACCAATGGCCCACGTGGCACGGCCGGCCCCCGGGGCTCACGAACCGGGTCCGATGCCCCATTGGTCCCGTTTCGATTGAACCGGACTAATGGGCTGGACCTGGCCCGACCATTGGCCCTTTTCTACTAGTGCTCCGCCCCATGCACAAGCCACCGCCGCCCGCCCCGCCGCCCCCCGTTCGAGCCACCGCCGCCCCACGCCACCCCTCAGCTGCTGGCGCCTCCTCCACCTCGGTGCCTCTCTCGTCCACCATCGCGGCCGCCCCGCCGCTCCGGCGCCCCTCCTCTACCCAGCCGCCCGGCGCCCCTCTCCTCCACCATCGCGGCCGCCCCGCCGCTCCGGCGCCCCTCTCCTTTACCCCCTGCGACTGCCCCGCCACTCCGACGCCCCCTGCTCGGTCAGACCTCTTGTATTTTTTTTCTGTTTTTGTTTCTGTTTTTGAAGTTTAGTTTAGGTTTACTTTAGTTTACATTAGGTTTAGTTGAAGTGATTGGTAGGCCTAGTGATTGTGCCATTCTGTGATCCTATCCAGTAAAATTCATATGCACACCTCATATGAAGATGTGATCATATCCAGTAAAATTTATATGCACATGTTCCACTTCACTGCCTACACATTTACTTAATTTGTAATACTACCAAACACTGAAGTTTTGCTATCTATAACATTGCTACATGTGTTTTTGTCAATATAGATTTGCATTCATTTCCTCTTCTAGACATGAACCAGCTCTTGCATGGAACTGAATCTGATACATTTGTGTAGTAAATGAGTATGTTACCATTTCACCTCGCATGTAATAAAATTTTATTACTGCTAATGTACCTCAAGTTTGTTTGTCGATGAGATGCCTGAGTCTTGGTAGTTTTGAAATCCCTATTAGCCGAAACATGAGCATTACAAAATTTCATATCTATGATCAATTTGTTGACAAACGCTCATCTTGGTAGAATTTCTCTTGCTGGCAGATGCTTATTTCTTTAGGTTTTGTTTAGCTGATGCTCATGATATCGCTATTGTCGTTTTTTTGTCTCAGGGTCTGGTCGTTCTGATCTCGTACTTCAACAACGGCTAAGGTCTGTATGTGCCTCAAATTCGCAACATGGACTCTATACCTTTCCTGTAATAGGATCCTATGGTAATGTAATGTGGTACTTGTTCTGATTTTCATACAAAGTAAATTGATTTTAGGACACTGCCCTTAGATTATGATTTGAGGTATGTTTATTTGCTTGGTGTGTGTCAATCTCAAAATGGCAGATAAAACATGACAAGGGGAAAATCCACATACCAAGGGTAGGTCACCTGTATGTTAACCTTGAGCCACCTAGAGCCACCTAAATCCACATACCAAGGATAAATCTGGTGCTCAGCTCTAGTATGTCAACCTAGAGCCACCTAAAATATGGTGCAACTATGATTGTTGCCACAAGTATCCCAATGTAATCACACCACAAGGAACTTTATGTTTAGTTTTGGTTAAGGAAAAAGAAGAAAGATGAAAAAAATAAGAAAGAAGAAAGTGTTGTTGATGTTATTGCGCACAAGTGCATTCCTTTTTTTCCTCAGTTTTCTTTCATGTCTAAAAACTTGGCTCTATTCCAACTATGTCCATTTATCAAATATGATACAGTTGAATTAGAGCCAGGTTGGATTAGAGCCAAGTTGGAGTAGATACGCATATGGTCCATTTATCAAATATGGTTCTAGCTAGCTGTGTTTATAGATATGGTTCTAGATACTAATTGGTCTCTTCTGCTGCTTATCATAGATTGGGGGAGGCCACCCCCGCAGGCTCACACCCGAGTACGACTTGGAAGGTTTCGAGTTTTCATGATCATACTTGAGAATTCCTTTAGGAGGCAATATATAAAAGGAGAGATCTCCCCTTCACCCATCTCTTTATCATAACTCTGTTGTTTGCTACATCACTCCTTGACCCACGCTGCAGAGGCTGCCTGACACTTTTATGAAGATGTTGGACGGCCATCGACAAAAGAATGTGAAGTTGCGACAGGCCGGCAGCGGGCTCCACAGGCTGTGGGACGTGGAGGTGGTGATCAGGTACGACCACATGTACCTGTGTCGTGGCTGGGAGCAGTTCGTCCATGCCTACGACCTGTGGCACGGGTACTTCCTTGTCTTCAGGTACGAAGGTGACGCCATGCTCACCGTGAAGGTGTTCAACACGACTATGTGTCGCATGCGCTACCAGGACGACGATGATGCCATTACACTCTATCTCTTCTTCCTCTCCATTTGGCTTTGTCTCACACCGATTGTCAAAAAAACTTTGTTGCATTTGGTCAGGCAATGGGAGCAGCAGCAGCGACTCTGGTTATAGCCAATGCAGCAGCGACTCTGGCTATAGCAAAAGCAGCAGCGAGGGTGAGGAGGAACGGAGTGGGGAAGAAGAGGAGCAGACCTGGGATGATCTCGCGATGGTGGTGGCTGACGATGGCCACGTGATGGTGGTGTCTAACGATGGCCTCGCGATGGTGACGACTGACGATGAGCTAGCGAGAGTGGTGCCTGAAGATGGCCTCACGATGGTGGTGGTGCCTGACGATGATCACACGATGGTGGTAGCGCCGTCGATCCCACAGCTGGGGGACTACAGGACCATGCCAATTGCGGTAGAGGAGTACATCCCACTGCCTCGGCGCTCTAAGCGCATCAAGATGATCAAGGAGAAGAAGGAGGAGGAGTGAAGATCTTTAGTTTAATATTTCTAGTGTAAACCTTTTAAGTATGATAGTGTTGAACATTCTTAATTATGTGTGCTCATGGATGCTCATGAATTGAAATTATGTGCATGGTCATGGATGCTCATGAATTGAAATTATGTGTTTTTGTGCTTGCTCATGGATGCTCATTCATTGAATAGTTTTTGATAAAATTATATATCTGTGAAATTCTGTGATATTGAATGAATTTACACTAGTAGAAAAAGGGTCAAACGTGAAGCACATTAGTGCGGGTTTGATTTTGGCCCGGTATTATTGGTACCATTAGTGCCGGTTCGAACGGATTTGCATTAATGCCGGTTCGTGTTGAACCTTTAGTACTGGTTCGTGGCACGAACCGGTACTAAAGGGGTGGTGGCAGTGGCGTCGGGCGGGGCCCCCGACGACATTTTAGTACCGGTTCGTGGCACGAACCAGTACTAAAGGGGTCTGACCTATAGTACCGGTTTGTGACACAAACCGGCACTAAAAGTGTAGGGAAAATGTAAAACGGCTATAACTTTTGCATACGATGTTGGAAAAAAATGTATAATATATCAAAAAATTCTGCACGAAAATCCGCATCCGATGGAGACAGCCTACGGCCTATTTGGAATTATTTAGAATCCTCAAATTCCAAAAGGAAAAAAGATATGGTCAAATAATTTCATTTTTTTTAAAAAAATTCGTTAAATTTGGTCAAACTACTTATTCAAGAAGTATTAATGTTACTACATAATTATTCAAGAATATTGGTGTTACTAAATAATTATTTCAATTTTTTGAATTTTGGTCAAATCTGGTCAAACTATGGTCAAACTTATTCAAGAAATATTAGCG
Organism: Aegilops speltoides; assembly: GCA_021437245.1. Classification (NCBI taxonomy): domain Eukaryota; kingdom Viridiplantae; phylum Streptophyta; class Magnoliopsida; order Poales; family Poaceae; genus Aegilops; species Aegilops speltoides. The sequence goes on along the minus strand of CM038145.1, from coordinate 483,393,838 downwards.
TTACTAAATAATTATTGTTTTTTAGAATAATAGTTTCAAACTCAAACAGTGAAATGTGTGACTTCATGCTCAAGCTAAACTCCTGAGGGTTAATAGGATTAACATCTTACTATCGTTAGGAAAACAACAAGTGCAGACTTGGAAACGAAGGAGAATAGAACGCGAAAGTTAAGCGTGCTTGGGCTAGAGTAGTGAGAGGGATGGGTGACTGGTCGGGAAGTTAGATGATTTGGAATGAGTGATCCACAGTTGAGTAGTTAAGAGAGGGGATTAGAGACTAAATCATCAAATAATTCAGAAAAATTAAAAATAAAAAAAAATCAAAATTTTTTTTCCAAATTTTTCAAAAAAAAAATAAAAAAAAACCTTTAGTACAGGTTGGTAACACCAACCGGTACTAAAGGTCCCCCATACCGGGGCGCGAGCTCACGCCACGTGGTGGCACTTTAGCGCCGGTTCGTGCCGAACCGGTACTAAAGGGGAGGGGGCCTTTAGTGACCACCCTTTAGTGCCGGTTATGGAACCGGCACTAAAAGCCCTTACGAACCGGCGCTAAAGCTCCGTTTTCTACTAGTGTTAAGAAAAAACAGAAAAAAGGGGCTATACAGGATCTTTGCCGTCCGCTGGTAGATGGCAAAGCTGCCACGTGGCAGCCACCTGTGCAACCTGGGGTGCGCTTGGCTGGCCTATTTGGCAGCTTTGTCGTCCGCTGGCTGACGACAAACATCTTTGCATCTTTGTCGTCCGCTGGGAGACGGCAAAGATGCAAAGAGGTTTGCCGTCTGCTAGCTGACGGCAAAGCACGTCGTTAACCCTTAACAGAGCTTTTTTAGAAAAGGAACCCTTAACAGAGCTAAGGTGCGACATGTGCCATCCAGGCTCTTTGCCGTCTGCCAGCAGACGACAAAGGCCTTTGCATCTTTGTCGTCTGCCAGCAGACGGCAAAGAGGCCTTTACCGTAGCCTTTTCAGCCGGACCTGTTGTCGTCTGCTGGCTGATGGCAAAGGCCTTTCCTGTCTGCCAGGCATGCCTTTGCCGTCAGCCATGGCTGACGGCAAAGTGCATGACTCCTGTAATGTTGTTTAAAATTCAAGAATATTTTGTGTCCCGACGGAAATCCTAGAAAATTTCTGAAGTTGCAAACTTTAGTCCCACATTACTCAGTCTACCAAACTTTTATGTCTGGTATTCCTACTTATGCACATTACATGACCTCTACATTTGTGGATAGAAGATATGTGATGAGTCACTACTAGGGAAAAGGCTAGCAGCAGCGCGGGTTTTAGGCCTATTAGCAGCGCGGGTACCCGCGCTACTAATAAGGCGCCTGACTAACTTATAGCGAGAGGCTGGTGCCACCCGCTACAGCTAACCTCTAGAGAGAGCGGGTTTAAACCCGCTACTACTAATCTGTAATCTCCGTATTTTTTTTGAATTTTTTCGAAATTTGTTTTTGTTTTTTTTCGAAATTTTCAAAGTTCGAATTATTTTAACTCGATCTCTAATCACCCTCATCGCTACTCAATTTAATCTCTAATCACCCCTCATCATTCCAAATCATCTAACTTCCGGACGGTCACCCATCCTCTCACTACTCCACTCGAGCACGCTTAACTTCCGGGTTCTATTCTCCTCGCTTCCAAGTCTGCACTTGTTGTTTTCCTGACAATAGTGAGATGTCAATCCTATTAACCTCAGGAATTTAGCTTGAGCATGAAGTCGCACATTTCACTGTTTGAGTTTGAAACTATTGTTCTAAAATATTAGTAACACTAATATTTCTTGAATAATTAGTTTGACCATAGTTTGACCAGATTTGACCACAGTTTGACCATAGTTTGACCAGATTTGACCACAGTTTGACCATAGTTTGACCAGATTTGACCAAAATTCAAAAAAACTAAAATAATTATTTATTAACACTAATATTCTTGAATAATTAGTTTGACCATAGTTTGACCAGATTTAACAAAAATTAAAAAAAAACTGATTTTTTTGAATTTTTTTGCCTCCAGATCTTAAAAGCCCCGTAACTTTTCTCTGTTAGGTTTTTGAGGATTTTAAAAATGTTTAACGGGGTTCCCCCAATTATATTCGGATGTAACTTTTCGAGTAGATGCTTTTTCATATAAAAAACTTTTTCATCCGAGTTCGTATGCAAAAGTTATGGCCATTTTACAAATTTCTAGAGAGATTTTGCAAATAAAGTCAAAATTCATATTTGTAAATTTTCCCAACAACTAGACCACATATCACATGGGAAACTTATTTTCTTTTATTTTTTTGACATTTTTATCATTTTCTTTTATTTTTTTAAACTGAAAAGGTGGTCCCGGGGGGTAGACTTTGACAAATAGGCCATACCCCGCGCTACTACTATGACATACGATTAGCAGTAGCGCGGGTTTTTAACCCACGCTACTACTAAGTTGATAGCAGTAGCGCGGGTTAGTAGTAGCGAGGTTAAAACCCGCCATCGCTATCAACTTAGTAGTAGTGAGGGTTAAAAACCCTCGCTACTACTATGGCATATCCCGGGGGGCACAGTAGAGACCGCTTAGTAGTAGCGAGGGTTATAAACCCGCGCTGCTGCTATCAACTTAGTAGTAGCGAGGTTTAAAAACCTGCGCTGCTAGTAAGTAGCAGTAGCGAGGGTTTTTAACCCTCGCTGCTGCTAAGATTCTGTGTATAGCCTTTTCCATAGTAGTGAGTGACTATGCTGAGTTTAAGAACTGAGCTAATATTAGCTAGCTCCATCATACAACAAAAAATTATATGACAAATTCATGGGTGCCAAGCATTAGTATCATCAGTACTACTCCATACATTGTTCACGAATTTAGTACAGAAGTCATCCAAAGGGACGTGAAACAAGCCCGCACAAACATAGTCCTTTCCAACAAAAGTTCCATACAATACAACTTTACTGGACTCAAATAACAACTTAAACCCGTCTTTGAGAAGACAAGATCCACTAACATTATTCTGCTCTATACTAGGAACATACTACACATTTTTCAGCTGCATGATGTTTCCCCAAGTAAACTTCAGATTCACTATACCAATAGAAAGAACATAAGCAAGAGGCCAATTCCGCAATAGGATGGTGGAATCCTAGTGTGCCTGATAATAGTTAAACATGGATCTGTTAGCACGCACATGTATATTATCACCATTGGCAACCCACTAATCGGTAGATCGACATACAAAAAGAATAATAGGAAAATTATCATACCCTGATGTTCCCCTTTTAGTATTCGCAATGATCATGTTCGTAGATTTAGAACTCTATCAAGGATATTTTTCCCGTCCATTGCAGTTCAAAGATTGGGTAGGCCAATGATCCTCCGCACCACAAACCCAGGTTCGCCTTATCCTTGTTTTACTCCTTTCATGCCTTCTTCTTTTGAAGTTGGCAGTATTGGAGACTTGGTTCTTTCCCTTGAACGTGTGGGCATTTTTCCGCACTACATTTGCAATAGAATGTCCTTATGCTCCTTTAGCTTGTGCATCCTTTTCCCTCGTATTCTCTTTAACATCCAACGATCCAACGAGAATCTCAACATGGATCACTTGTCTTTGTTGTTTTAGAGAAGTGACAAAGTTCCTCCTCAAATGAGGAACATTAGCAGTAATGCTCCCAGCAACAAACTTGTTCGGTAACAGACATTTAAGGAGCCCGAATTTCTTTCCCATCCACTACAGCTCATGAGCTTTTATCGACCACAAAATGGTTCTCAACCATTCTGCAGTCATTGAATTTTTGTACAACATATAGCTCACCACCTATAATAGTGGTGCTAAACATGGTTTCAAGTGCACAAACAATTCTTTGGCATTCTGCATATGTAAATATGCATCAACTTACCTATCACCGATCACACTTATGATGACACCCACAAATATTATAGTGGCCTATTTAGGTGTAAGCGTTCCACCTGGAGTGTCAGCTAAAATCTAGTGCACGTTCATAGGGGTGAGCCACAAGATGATATTTGTCTGCTACCTCTTGAAGTTAGCACCCATAAACAAGCTCGGTCTCATAGTAGCAGCATAGCCAGCCAACGAAAATTTCCTACGAGATAAGGTTTTTTTATTTTTAGGAAATTAGGTAGTTTCATTTAAGCTTAATCTAGATAAGCATCATCACAAGATTACTCTCATGGAAAATCGAATAATACAGATTAGAAAAACATAGCATGTAAGCATATGGACCAAAGGCACACATGTCAATAGAGAAAACTTCAAGGCTTACAAGGGCATCCGAAACTCCAGTGCAAGAGATTCTTCGCGAAGGATGGTGAAGTAGTTGTTTGCGCTAGAGGAAGCATACAAGAGGATGTTGAGCATGTAGTCGAACTTGAGTGAATAGCCACACTGAAATGCTCCCGAAAAACCTTATAGCCCCTAACCCAGTGCAGGTTCTCTAGGGACACAATTACGGAGGCATGCTCTTCCACATGGCCGTGCACGCAGTCATCAGGACGGGGTCATCGGAGAAGTAGCTTAGCACGAGGAAGTTGGCATATATTTGTTCACTGAGGTGTTTGTCCTATGTAACGTCTCTTTTGTGTATCTCCTCTAAATAGAGGGGAAGCGTTGGAGATTGCAGAGGTGCAACTGACACGTGGTGGGAGAACACGTCGTGAGAGAACGAGATCGAGTATTAACACATACACGCAAAGCTAGATAGTGCACTACCATGCAAAAAATATTTGTTCTTCCAACATTGTGCTTAACACTAAACTTTGTCAACTAGCATATGGTACTAAACTCACACATTTTCCATGCAACTCAAATGGGCCTTTGAGAGTTAGCATTTTAACTGGGCTGAGGTACAACATATAGTGGACCAAGGTCCATAAAATATAACATAATATTTTAATGAGTCTCGTATTTGGGTGACAGGTAAATGTCTACGTGCAATGGATGTTGATATTAGGCATTATATTAACTGCACGGAAATATTAGGTAGGATATTATTTACACAATACGTTGATATTTGGTATGGTATTAATTTCATGCCAAACATGTTGAGGACTCGCCATTATAGCAATCTAGGTCGTAGGATTAACATGGTTCGATGGCCCAGATTACTTGGATCTACCCCATGGGTATTTTTAGATACTATTTTTTTGGAGCAATTTTTATATACTATTAACTAGTAAATAGTAAAGAGTAATGTGTATGTGAAATACACGTTAATATTAGGAAGAAAAATTAGTGCACGCTGATATCAGGTACGATATCGATTACACATTAATTATAAAATTAGCACAAAAGTTGATATTTAGTATGATGTTATTTTTTTGAAAAAAATGGAATGATGTTAATTGCACATTAAACATGCCGAGGGCTCACCATTGAAGTAATGTAGGCCATTGGATTGCTATATGATTTGACGGCCAAGATTAATTTGATCTGCCTTTGGGCCTTCTAATATTGGTATATATACCGATATAAATATAGGCATATTTATATGAGAAATTTAAATTTTGTAAAACTTTCTTGGGCGCCTGGTCTATGAATAAATTCAGAAGAAACATTTGGTCACTTGGCCAAACTAAATTGAAAACCAAAATCATGGGCACCTAAAAAAAATTAGAATTTAAAATTTAAAATTGGTTTCCATGGGTCCTATATATCACTGTTTTTTTATTGCTGGAACATATCACTGTTCCTTTGACGGGTGTTCATGCATGATGTAAAACGGCCGGGGAGCTAGTATGTGCATCTAGATCGATGACGCGTCACAAAGTCGTTTTGACCGTTGGGAGGTCCAGCCGTATCCTATATAAACAATCCCCAGCCCATTTTTCCCAACCATCTCTTCGTGAACCCCCTCTTCACTCAAATCCAGCCGGCCCGATGGCTCGGAACCGGAACGGCGGCGCACCAAACGGAGGGCTGCCGCCACGGCCACCAACGATTCTCCTGGCAGCGCACGTCTGCCCACATTGCGGCACGCAGTGTGCATCGGCCAGCTCCCTTGCTCTCCACATATTGTGGCACAACACCAGGGCGCGTCCGCGTTCGCCCGTGGTGCCGCTCCCAGCTGCGGCACCAAGACCTGTCCCTGCAGTCCCGGCCGTAGTGCCGCCAGTCAGTGTCGAGCCGCTGGCCGTGGTGCCAGCCCCACCTGCGGCGCCGGCACTTGCGGCGGCTCCAGCTGTGCATGGCGGCGCCCGTAGCACGGTGCGTCGGCTTACACCCAACTCTGAATTTTGGAAGGAGTACCGCAGTGGAGGAGACCCCCCGGCCGAGATAGATTTTCTGGGGCAGTGGGAGTCGTCCGGCACCACCGCACAGCCGCTGGCGGACGGCACCGACGAGGAGACCGACGGCTCGGCGAGCACGTTGGCTTGAACCACCGAGCTGTACCCTGTACGTGGAACCCTTACGAATTCGAAAGCTCACCTTCCCTCCATAAAGACTAAGATCCATGATTTTCATGCTGTTAGATCAATGAGGGGAAACAAAACTGCGTGCCCATAAGATTGAATTCATGTTTAAGATTTAGTACCAATCTTTTGTTTGTTTAATCTCTGTATTTCTATAGATCTCAGAGCAAATAAGTAAGAAAACATAAACGAGGATTGGATGATTGGTGTTCAGTGGCTGGCGCCTGGCGGAGACACCCTATCCGCCCCCAACGATCGACGAACTCTTTGATAGCTGCTAGGAGTTATTAGCGATTATATTTGGCAAAAGGGCCCATAAGAAAGCCCAGTCATGGTCATAGCCCCCCCCCCCCGGCGCTCCTATTACTAATCCTTGCCGAACGCGAATACCCAGCGACCAAAAGCCCCACCAGTGGGACATGTGAAGATTCATGTTGATGCTGCGTGTCGTCAAGGTCAGGGAGGTTCCGCTGCCGCGGCGTGCAGGGATTCGAATGGAATATATCTGGGCAGTTCGGCCATAGTGATTGAAGGCGTGGACAATCCAGCTATTTTGGAGTTGCTTGCAGGGAGGCCCTTGCATTGGCACAAGATCTTAATGTCCAAGATAATGGGGCGATTATTAGCGAAATACATAGCTTAGCGAGCTCTTTAAACTGTACTTTTAACTTTGAAGGTCGTGCTGTGAATGTTGAGGCACATAGGTTAGCCAAGTTTGCCATATCGCTGGGGTCGGGACGTCACGTTTGGTTTAACCAATCCCACAACCAGCTCTATATCCCACATCATGTGGAATTTGCTGAATAAAACTTGGTTCTATCGCAAAAAAATATCCTTGCCGTTACCTATAAAATTCCCTGGGGCGATTAACGTATGATCTGAGGCGATTAGCGCCGCCAGCGGCTGCTAGCTTATGCCCTCCCTACTTGCAAAGTTCGACCAAATCAGGTGACACCGGCTCCGCGCCCAGTGAATCCTGCAAACTACACTATGTCAACTCTCCGGCGGTTCATTCTAGCACTATTAAGTATTGTCTCAATCCCTCTCAACTCTCATCTTATATTTGTCGAATTATTCAGCCAATCTTAGTTATTTTGAGGGTGGATCTACGATGCTAATTTGTTTTGTAATTTCTTCCAATTGTCCGATCTATGATGTGTTTGTGAAGAGAAAATCATCGGCAAACACCATAAAGATTAATAAAAAATTTAGGCATGTTGTTTCAAGTTCCCTTTTTAAGGGTATGTTGTTTGAAGTTATGACCCTATTGGGACGCAAACGTGCAAGTTACAAGTCTCAATCCAATGGAAGAGGACTTGCCTCGAAATTACATGATAATCTAAATTGATGCGGAAACCTAGCAAATAGGTTATCTTCTGAAGCGACACATTATCTAGTATTGTGGTACTTCTTTTTTGCACTCCACAGTTTTTTGTTATCAAGTTAGCTTGGCCCGCCTATACCTAAAGGGTGGCACAGTAGGATCAAACTACTGATATGTTGGTTCTATCAGACCACTCAGTGACCATCGGATTATAGCATAATAGAAGTTGGATCAATAGGAGGGAAGTCTATGCTGTTTGTTAGATTCCTTCCTAATGGAGGATTTTACTAGCCTTTATTGCTTGCTTTGGGCACAAATGCTTCCGAAACGCACGCATATGCTGAGGTCCTTGTTGCTGCTGCTTCGATCACACAGAATGCCCGATCTGATGCTAGTAAAACTTCATGCTTCTTTATTTCACAAAAAAAATTCAACAGTTATTTAGATGCCAGTACAGTTTGCTTCCAATGCATATCAAATTTCATATGATCTGGTGAAAACATTTGTCTGGTGTAACATTTTATTTTGATTCCACCGCAATATAAAAATGGGTCCTACGGCGCGATAATTTGCTTCTATCTCAATCAAATTTAGGTTAACCCTAGCAAAATAGCCCGTTGCTTCTATATAGCAGAATTTTGTATCCAAGAATTCTACATAGTAAAAGTTGAGTCACATGCATCTTCTTTTTATTATGTTTGCAACACAAGAAAACTTTGCTTCCACCCCTTAAAAAACTGTTTCATCACAAAAATAATTTGCTTCTGACAATAAGTTTGTTTCCATGCTTTATTCGTTCATACAACATCTTCATGTACGACAGATTTACTTCCTTCAAGAAAACAATGATATAATGATTTTAAGTTCATACTGTGTCCGTAGACTATAGACTTGCTTCTCTTCATCTAGCATGAGGTCCTCTTCATTGTGTGGTCAGATCCAGGTGTCGCTGCGCTTCTTAGTGTATGTACCGCTTGCTTCAGCATAAGTATACTTCTTTATTTCTAGTGATCTGAAAATGTATAAAGTGTAGTACACTGCCATTATGAAAATTATGCAAGTAATCTATGGAAGAAAAAAATACATAGACCAAACAAACAAATGTCAAATCATACGGGAATGTGTCATATTACAGCAGTGATAATAATGAAAATAAATTTCTGGAACAGAAGTAGGATATATGAAAGTGAAACAATGGACACAAAAGAAGTATATGTAGCATAATTTAGAAACTCCATAACATGTAAGAATCATCTAAATAAAGCTATCTCAACATAACTCGTCACAATTAGAAGCATATTGAAACAAATATTATAAGCGCGTCAGCTAATATATATATAGGTCTGCTAAAATCAGCCTGAGCGTATTATAACTAAGCGTACGCTCCGGCCAGAAGGGTGCGCCAGATCGGATCAACTCCTACGGTTCGCACGCTAACATCCCCCAGTATCCTAGTCCCCACCCCGCTGCCTCGTGCAGTTGCAAATTCAGTCGTAATTAGTTGATGGATCTTATTAGTGCATCCTGCGCACAGAACGCACCATACCCTTCCGGGCCAACTAGATTTTGATCGTAAAGTACTCCCTCCGTTCTGATTTACTCGTCGTGGTTTTAGTTCAAATTTGAACTAAAACCACGACGAGTAAATCGGAACGGAGGGAGTAGTAGCTATCGGTAGTAATACTCATTTGTACGTGTTCTCATATGCCTTCTTAAACCAACAGTAAAGCATTGCCCTTTCTATAGTAACCGAAGTAGATCTCTTTACTGACCCATATCCATATATAGTAATACAATTACCACATAACAAGCAGTGGATGACGACAACAGTAAAACAATTATTCCATTACAATATAATGTTCCTACCTTTACCATCATTAGGGGTAGGAGCATGAGGACCATATATGGTAATGCAATTACAACATAGTAATCAGTGGTTCACTGCAGTAGTAATACAATTATTTCATTACCACATCCATCAATAGTGGTTGGAGCCATCCAGCTGTGGGGCTGTAACTTGGTAAAAGCATCGCATTTCATTACCACATACTAGGGATGAAAATGGAGTGGAAACTTTTCATTTTTCCGGAGGAGAAATGGAAACGGAGAGGAAATATGAAAACGGAAATGGAGTTTTGCAAAACGGAAGTGGAAGTGCAATTTTTTATGTGGAAACGGAAACAAAAACAGAACGGTGTTTTCCGGTGGAATAGGCGTGGAAACGGAATTTTCTGTTTTCGTGAATATGGAATTTCCATTTCTACTATAGACCTATGGCTGCTTTAGTCCAACCACCAACAACGAAGAATTATACAATGAGTAGAATGGATCATTTGAGTCCAACTTCTAATACCACACATGTACTCAACTTGACCCTATATGCAAGTGTCCAGTATTACTAAAATACTACACTAATTTGCTAACACAACGATGCTATTTTGTAGCCATGTTAACAATTCATTAAATTTGTTTATGTTTTTTGTGTATTTCTCTATGATTCAAGTGTTTTTTAAGTTTCGGTCAATGCCCACTTCTGTTTCCGTGTCCGCTTTATATTCGCTCCATGTCTGTTTCTGGTAGTATCTGTGTCCATATTCATTTCTGGGGTTTCTGTATTCGTTTCCGCTTCTGCAAAAATATATGAAAACAAATGTGGTAGCACTCAGTTCCGTCCGTTTCCGCTCCGTTTTCATCCCTACCACATACGCTAGCAACATTTACTGTCATTAACAAAACGCATACGAGACGGAAGGGAGGCGTGTGGCAATGGTAACGAAAATTAAATATGTTACCATATTTTTCCTTCCTGTTTACCACCATTTGCTACAACAAGGCGGAGGTGCGGCCGAGCGGTGCGCCGAGCGAGCAATTAGCGTCCGGAGCATACGATAACTTAATCTGCGCTCTCGCTTAGTTTGCGCCACCGTATATATGAACATATGCTATTATGTTTGGAAGCATGAATGTAAATCGAAAAGGGTTAGTAATGGAAGAATGCAGGAGAAGATAATCATACACACAAGCATGGCTATATAGTAGTTGAATTAATCATTCAAAACCATGGAAACACGAATTGATAAATTTGAAGAATTGCTAGCAAGAATTTGGAAAAATACTAACACTACCTATCTGAAATAACTATTGGAAATATATGAAGTGTAAACTAGTGTTGCCTGATGCAAATATTAACCAGAACTAATGAAGCGCATGGTATTGTGACCCGAATTTCAGTTGTGGTTGAAAGCAAATATGAAAAGGAAGGGAGATGTACCACAACTATTGTACTATCCCAAATACATATCAGAGGTGGATAAATTTGCGAAGTGGAAAGCTTAAAACAAGGATTGGCATTGTGGCCTAGGCTACTGGTGTATTTGGCCGCCCCGAAAGGAAGACAAAGCCCCATCGGTGTTGCAGACAGATGGTAAACAACCGATGGTGGGATGTGGGCCTAGCCCGTGTCGAGTTGCGCGGTGTGGGAGATCCATCTGGGTGCCATTGTCAGATATAACAATGGCATCAAGGAAGCACAAGGGCAATATATAGTTTACAACAATGCTGACTAAAATAAAAGAATGAATAAACAAAGAATCAGATGGAATTATGGAGCAAATTATATATAATGAAGAAACATATGTAATATAATAAGGAAGCATTGCGTGTTTCAATGGGAATAGCAATGGTATTAGCAATTTTGGGGGGAAAAGAACCAGGGAGTGTGAAAAGCAATTATTGTTCACACAAGAAGCACATAAAATATGTTTGGGAAGCCCCATTGGAATGAAGCATGAAAATACTCTAGGAAATCATGAGTCATCTTAGTTGCTATGATGAAACATTAAAAATGTAGACAAACTAAAGATTGCAGCCAACATTAGGGGGTGTGAAACATAAGAAATTGCTTGTTACAACAACAATCGAAATTTCTTTAGAGGGTGTGAAAAAAGCACATAGGCAATGTTTAAATAATATATGGTGGGATCAAATGACTACGAGCTAGAAGAAAACATAAATGATGATTGGTGCTCAGAGTCATAGTTGCTTGCTTTACTAGATGGTTTCTCTCGTCTATTACTTTCTTAAAATGGATCAACGGTCGAATTTGTTTTCCATGCATGCAAATGGAAAACGCAAGTCGATCTTCAGAGGAAACGCACACATTGGAAATGGGTGGAATCTGCCTATGTTGAGCTGGTTGGCGCTGGTAAAGAATGAGTTGCTCGACACATGAACTTTATTTCCTCGTATCAATATGTAAGACATAGTATGTAAATCTGTCCACATTTTATGAATATTTTTGGATTGATAAATTTTTCAGAAGTATATATATACTAATCAGTATTATATCCGAGTTGAAATGATATTTAATTTTGTGCATTCTAGACTGAAATGTATCAACTTATTATTTTTATAATTGTAATATGACTAATGATTCAACTTTACATGATGTGTTAATTAGTGATAACTTTTATTTTCAAAACATTTTAAATTATTTGAATTATCTTTATAAACTTATTTGAAGTACATACATTTATCTATCAGTCTACTGTATTGTCAAAAAAGGTTCTTTTTCTATGTAGGAAAATTATAACGGTTAAATTTTAGAGGATATAAATTAACGCATAACAATTGATACGTGACATGACTATTTGATGTGTACAACGGTCTGTACCAATTCTATCTTCAAGGGGCGTGTTACGTGTACATCATGTAGAAAAGTGATCGTAACAAAACACTTTGCTAAAATTCCTCGTCAAGTTAAAGGCGCACGTACCTTTTGTTCAATCCGTGACTCTTTTGCTATTAGAACCGCGGTTGCTAGAGCACTCATAGGATTCATCGGCGTGCATGTAGACCCGTCTTGCCTCTGTCTACCGCTCAGGCGGCCAGTGGCTTGGACGGGGATCTCGGTGCCTCAGTCCAGCTAGTAGCTTAGGTTAGGGATTTTTCTCCTCGTAGGGGTAGCGCTAGGGCAGATAGCGATGCTTAATCTTCGACTTGGTATTTTGTGTTTCCTTCCTCACAAGTTCGTCCATGATGACGGAGCAGATGGAGCTCTCATGTAGATACTGCCGCCTGCATGGGGCAGCGAGGTTAGAATTTCTCACTGTGCGTGTGCGACGGCGAGATTCTGCGGCGGGCACTTCTGATCTTTTGAAAGGTTTATCTCTAACAAATATGGCTCTAGAGTGATGGTCTTTAGGGGCACGTACATGAAGATTTCCTAGATGTCATCACAAGGTCGGGTCAGTTCCGATAGGGCGCGGTGGTAGTGGTCGTTCAAAGGTCGGGTAGATGGAGGCAGGGATCGGCCTACTAATCTTGGACGTGATTCCTATATATTGATCATTGCCTTGGATATCGTCATAATTATTCGATCTTATATCAATTGCCCAACAGTAATTTGTTTACCCACCGTATGCTAGTTTCTTTAGAGAAACCACTAATGAAACCTACGGCCCCTGGGTCTATCTTTTATCATATTGCTTTCAGATCTATTTTTATTCGCATTAGTTTTCAAATCTATTATTTCAAAAACCCAAAAATACCTTGATGCACTTTTTTGTTTACATTATTTTTTGTTTTATCAAGATCTATTTATCCAAACTTGTACGCACTGATCAATCTTTTTACCGAGAAGGGATTGACAACCCCTCTTACGCGTTAGGTTGTGAGGATTTGTCTTTGTTTTCATAGTGTTGCTTGGTTCTCCCACTGGATTGATACCTTAGTTATAACTGAGGAAAATACCTATCGTAGCTGTTCTGCATCTCACCCCTTCCTCTTTGGGGAAATACCGAAGCAGTTTCAAGCCGCATCAAAAGGAATTTCTAATGCCGTTGCCGGGGAGACATCATCAACATTTATCAGGTTCCTTATCACAAATCTCATCTCCTTGCAATTTACATTATTTCCAATTTGCCTCTAGTTTTCATCTCCCCCATTTCAAAAAAAATTGTCGTTTATTTCGCCTTCTTTTTTGTTCGTCTTTTTCTCGTCAGATCTATCTTTTTGCTTGCAATCTTGTTTGCGTACTCACGGTGTCTCAAGAAAACACCAAGTTGTATGATTTTTCCAATACCAATAATAATGATTTTATTAGCACGTCGATTGCTCCTCCCGCCACTAGTCCGGAATCTTGTGATATTAATGCTGCTTTGTAGAATCTTGTTATGAAAGAGCAACTTTTTGGTACTCCTAATGAGGATGTCGCGTCCCATCTAAACACATTCGTAGAATTGTGTGACAAGCAAAAGAAAAAAGATGTGGAAAATGATATTGTGAAGTTGAAATTATTTAAGTTCTCTTTAAGGGATAGTGCGAAATTTTGGTTTACTTCTTTGCCTCGCAATAGTATCGATTCTTGGGATAAGTGCAAAGATACTTTTATTACTAAGTATTTTCCGCCCGTGACAATTATTTCCCTTAGAACTGAGATCATAAATTTTAAGCAACTTGAGCATGAACATGTTGCGCAATCTTACGAAAGAATGAAATTGAAGCTAAGAATTTGTCCTACTCATGGTTTAAATCTTTGGATGATTATACAAAAAAATTATGCGGGATTGAATTTTGTTTCTAGAAATCTTCTAGATTCCGCCACGGGTGGTACTTTTATGGAGATTACTTTGGGTGAGGCTACTAAATTGCTTGATAACATTATGGCAAACTATTCGCAATGGCATACCGAAAGAGCACCTACTAGTAAAAAAGTTAATTCAGTTGAAGAAATTAGTACTGTGAGTGAAAAAGTTGATGCTCTTATGAAATTGGTTGCTTGTCAAAGTGCTCCTATTTTCTTAATGATGTGCCTTTGTCTACTTTGATTGAACAAAATTGTGATCCTGTAGATGTGAATTTTGTCTTGCGAAACAATTTTAAGAACAATGCTTATAGAGGTCATTTTAATCCTCAGCCTTTTCTTGGAAATTCCTCTAATAATTATGGTAATTCTTCTTACAATAATAATAGGAAGCCCTCTGATATTGATAATAATATTAAACAATTTATAAATGCTCAAAAGGTTTTCAATACTAGGATAGAATAAAAGTTGAATAAGATCGATGATATGTCTAGAAGCATTGATAGAATTTCCCATGATGTAGAAAATCTCAAGATTAAAATTTTTTCACCTAAGGTTGATATCAATGAATCAATTAAAGCTTCATATGTTTCTATGGATGAAAGTAAGAAAAAAACAGTTATGCTTAGAGCTAAAAGAGAATTTTTAGAAATAGCGTTTTCTAGTGATTGCTTTCATAAAAATGATGAAGATCTTAAAGTGATTGGTGTTTCTTCTATTTATCCCTTGTGTAGTAAACTTAAAATTGATGATAAAGAGACTGAAGAAGAGTCAACTTTAACTAGAAGGCTTCCTGATGATTCGGAGGGTGAAAATATGGATGAAAAATTGATAAAAGTGGGTTTGGAGAGGTCAAAACTTTAACTAGTGATGTGCCTACTCTTTTGGATTACAAAGACTTTAATTATGACTAGTAAGGTACACATGCATTGCACGCATGAGATTTGGCATCCAAATTATGAATAAATACCACATTATAGCATGTAAGCTTTGAGTCATATATGCATGATGTAGATGTTCGCTTAATTCTTATACTTCATCTCATTCAAAATCAATTAATTTTTATATAGAAGCTAATATATTTTAAGATTCATGGAATTGTGCGTTGTAAAGCATAAAGGAAAAACAAATAATGGCAATTCATCTAGAAAAAAAATTGGGCAATTATGATATGAAGATTCTAGAACATAGGAGAAGTGCTTGTGTTTGGAGGTTTGTGCATTATGCTTAAGTTCAACCATGGAGTCTTCTAGTTGTAAATGTGGCAAAATCTGGTGGAATGTAGATGTCATCCAATGGCTAGTATTGCTCGGATTTGCCATCTCCGCACCATCGGATTGGCTTCATCCAACGACCATCTTTCAAAGTTATTCACACACTATATAGTTATAGATAATTGCTCTTTGATCGAATGTATTTATTTGTTGCAATCCATGATAAATTCACCTCATGCCTATGAACAAAATAAAGCTTTTACGAAACATATTATGGATGCACAAACATGGTTTCATGTGCACAAGCAATTCTTTGGCATTCTGCATATGTAAATATGCATCAACTTACCTATCACCGATCACACTTACGATGGCACCCACAAATATTGCAGTGGCCTCAGAGTATGCTCTGTCCTAATGAGGTGTAAGCGTTCCACCTGGAGTGTCAGCTAAAATCTAGCGCACATTCATAGGGTGAGCCATGAGATGGTATTTGTCTGCTACCTCTTGAAGTTAGCACCCATAAACAAGCTCGGTCTCAGAGTAGCGGCATAGCCAGCCAACGAAAATTTCCTACGAGATAAGGTTTTTTATTTTTAGGAAATTAGTTAGTTTCATTTAAGCTTAATCTAGATAAGCATCATTACAAGATTACTCTCATGGAAAATCGAATAATACAGATTAGGAAAACATAGCATGTAAGCATATGGACCAAAGGCTGTAGGATCGAAAGTATGTCTAGAGGGGGGGTGATTAGACTACTTGACATTATAAAAATTCAGCCTTTTGATAAAGACAAGTTTTTGGCAAGTTCACAACGATGATCAAGTCAAGTATCACCCTACACATGCAATTCTAGAGTATAGGCAGCGGAAAGTAAATTGCACATGTAGTAAAGAGAGGTGGAGAAGAGCAAACGCAATTTGGAGACACGGAGATTTTTTTCTCGTGGTTCCGATAGGTGGTGCTATCGTCAATCCACGTTGATGGAGACTTCAACCCACGGAGGGTAACGGCTGCGAGAGTCCACGGAGGGCTCCACCCACGAAGGGTCCACGAAGAAGCAACCTTGTCTATGCCATCATGGCCTACGCCCACGGAGAACTAGCCTTACTCGGGGTAGATCTTCACGAAGTAGGCGATCTCCTTGCCCTTTCAAACTTCTTGGTTCAACTCCACATCTCGACGGAGGCTCCCAAGCGACACCTAACCAATCTAGGAGGCACCACCCTCCAAAAGGTAATAGATGGTGTTGATGATGATGAACTCCTTGCTCTTGTGCTTCAAATGATAATCTCCCCAACACTCAACTCTCCTCACTGATTTGGCTGTGGTGGAAGAAAGGATTGAGTGGAAAGCAACTTGGGAAGGCTAGAAATCAAGCTTCATATGGTGGGAGTGGAGCTACTTGATCTCAACACAAGGGTAGGTAGTTTTCTTCTCGTAAATGTAAGGTAGGAGTGGTAGTTCTTTCGATGGCTCTCTCCACGAGTGAAGAGGGGTGGAGGGTATTTATAGCCTCCACACAAAATCCAACCGTTACACACATTTGACCAATCTCGGTCGGACCGAAGTTGACAACTCGGTGAGACCGAAAGTTCAAAACATGTGAACGTTGGGTTTTTCGTTGGGACCGAAAATACAATCTCGGTGAGTCCGATTCGTGTAAAGACTAGGGCTTGCCAATCTCGGTGGGACCGACTTCATCATCTCGGTGACACCGATTTGATGACAGAAGGTTACAGAAGCTTGGCAACTCAAGTTTCGGTGAGACCGAGTTCAGAATCGGAAAATCCGAGATTTCTAGGGTTTGGCTATATGGCTGAGGTGGTTCATCTCGGTGTGACTGAGTTTAGGAAATCGGTGGGACCGAGATTACTTATGAGTGTATAATGGAAGTGAAAGTTGGTGATAGTTTAGGAGATATATCACTAAGCACTTTGAGCAACCAGATCATTATCATAACCTCATCCCCTTTTAATAGTATTGGCTTTCCTATAGACTCAATGTGATCTTGGATCACTAAACAAAAATGGAGTCTTGAGCTTTTGCCAATGCTTGCCTTAGCATTTTGAGGGTCCACTTCTTCAGTCCTTGCCATACCCATATCACTGAACTTTCTGAAATGATTCTCAAGAAACTATTAGTTCAATGATATATATGTTGTTATTAATTACCAAAACCACCCGGGGATTAGTTGCACTTTCAATCTCCCCCTTTTTGGTAATTGATGACAACATATAGATCAAAGCTTCGACAAAGGATATAATCAATGAATAATATCGTCGCTTTGAGAAGTATGTGATAAGCAAGAGCTCCCCCTAAATTTGTGCATTATTTAAAATTTGCGTTTGAATGCAAATGCACAATCGATTAGGATCATGGGTCACTCTTCCATGTCACATACATCTTGGTGGAGCGCACAAAATGATAAGAATGAATAGCATGCACCCAATCACCAAGACATGAGTAAATGGTCATACAAGGTAGGAATAGCATATGATAAGCATTAAGCACACATAAAAGCATAGTACGACCAAGCACTCATTAAGGTAGTATCAAACACACAGAATGTCTCGAAATCCAAAAGTATCTCAAAAAAACTGCAAATGAACGAAAGAGCAAAAGCGCAAAAACAACAGCACTCTCTCTCTCGAAGGCCTATGATCTATACAATTTCTCCCCCTTTGGCAACAAGTTACCAAAAAGTTCGAAAAGGCATAGAGCTAAACGTCACTGGGGACTCTGCTGGCAGCTCCTGTCTGGGTTGATGGAGTTGATATGGCTGCATCGGCAAAGACTTCTGCTGATGTCTGTGGAGCTGGAGGAGTGGTCACTGGAGCTGGAGCTGGAGCAAGTGATGGAGCTGTGGGAGGTGCTGAGGCTGTAGTCTGGTGTCGATCCTTTGGAATAGCACTGATCGGGTCCTGTGGGAACCGGAGCGATCTGTTCATAAGCATCTGGACTAGGTCATCCTGCATCTCACGATGAGCTCTTCCTTCTCCTCTTTGCTTCCTCAATATCTGCCTCAAGCTTGTTGATGATTACTTGCACTTGATCCACTTCACATCCGAGCATGGATCTTGTCTTCAACAATCCTCTCAAGGCTCTCCGAGGCTGCATAATGCTGGCCAGGCGTTGCTCAATCCTTTGGGTAGCTTCAAGTAGCTGTTCTCCAACACTCTTTGGTTTAGCTGCTGCTGCTGCTTCCTTCTCAGCTTTGGCTTTCTTGGCAGCTTCAATCTTTGCTTGACCTTCAACTGACGTTGGATCCTCCTCATCCATCACAACAACATTATCTTCATGCTCAGGCTGCAGTGGTAAGTGCTCTCTATCCAACAAGAATGTGCCCGTGCCAAACTTGGCATTGATAAGCATCTGAATATGCGGGGCAAATCCACACGACCTCTTCTGGTCAGCTGCACTCCTCTTAATAGTTTCAACTATCAAGTCCATCACCTTGAAAGGTGCCTTCTCATCAAGTATATGCAGCATGTTGATAGAGTACCCTCTGATCATGCGATGATCTCCAGACTTGGGCATCAAGGTATGCCTCAGAATAGTGTTTGTGGTAGGTAGACTTGCCTGGAGATAATACACTGAGCCAAGCTTCCAGATTGCCAAATCCTTAGCTGGAACCTCCTTGTACATATTCTTCATGGATTCATGGTTCTTCTTGGGAATACCATAGACATCAACATCATCCTCTCTCTGACTTTGGAGCATTGAAGTTCTGCCCATTCTTCTACAGTTGAAGAGAATCTTTGGCCTTCAGTCATCCATGTGATCTTTCCATCTGGATAGAAATGAGCTGTGGCATAGAATTGCATAATCATTTCATCATTCCAACTTGTCAACTTTTGACCAACAAAATCTGCAACACCACATGCAGTGAAGCTCTCATGCACATGTGGAAAGAAGTCTCTGTGCTCTTCACTGTCAATGTATTTCCAATCAACAAATCTGGTGTCTGCCACTATGGGCTTCTTGTCCATCAGCACAGTCTCATAGAAGTCCTGCTGCTCTCTGGTGTGAAATCTGGGATCAACAGCAGTTCTTCTCCTCACGGCATATGGATCAGCTTGTCTCCATAGCCTGAGACCTCTATCCTTCCTTTCCTTCATGTTTTCAGCTTGAGGATGAGCATCATTGTGAAGTGGCAGTTTCTGTCGAAGTTTCAGCAAAACTGGTGCCTCATCATCTGACACAGCTGGTGGCACATCATCTTTCTTCTTCTCTGATGTTGGGATGTTCCTGACAGTCTTCTTTGGCTTGGCAGCAGGCTTTGCTGGAGCTGCCTTGACTGGAGCAGATGGCTTGGACTTAGAAGTGGCTCCAGCCCTGATGGCATCACCCAAGAGCTTAGGCTTCTGAGGAGGCTGGGGTGCTTCCTCATCCTCATCTTCCTCTGCTGCATCATCATGCACAATCCTCTCCCTCTTGGAAGTTTTCTTCACCTTGCTTGTAGTTTCCTCTTCCATACTCAGCTTCTTGGCAACAGTGGACTGCTTCACTTTTCTGGTGCCTTTCTTGGTTTGCTGCCCTTGAGGCTCTTTGGCAACAACCTTTCTCTTTGGCTTGGAGGAGACCTCTTCCTCAACAATGAAATCAGAATCTTCTTCATCAGAGTTCCTCTTCTTTCTGGCCCTGGTGGCTGCAGGAGGCAAACCACTTGGTGTGCTCCTCTCACCATCATCTGATGAGCTGCTGGGTTCAGGACTAGTGCCTGCCTCTGGAATATCAGCAATAGGTGACTCAGACCTGTTCTGGCTGTCACTGGCATCTGACATGGCTGACAACCTATGAATAGATAAGGTGTAGGCAGAGTAGAAGAGTTATCACAAACTGCAGAAGATTTTGCAAAAAAAATGAGTTCAAATTCTAGTATTAGGTTTTCACAGAAGACATTTCGGTCAGACCGAGTTTAAAATTCGGTGAATCCGAAGTGTTCAAACAGAACCATTCACACCACTTTCGGTTGGACCGAAGTGGGTTTCGGTCCTGCCGAAAACACTAGGGTTTCACTAAATCCTCATTTCGGTCACACCGATTTGCACAACTCGGTTGGACCGAAAGGTGCAGTGCAATGGCCAGAGGCCAAATCGGTCATACCGAGAATGTAAAATCGGTCTCACCGAGATGTGTTCGGCGGAAACCTAACCCTAAAACTTTTACTCGAATTTCGTTCAAAGGAACTAATCTTGTGTTCAGGAAGATTTCAAACATGGCAAGATTATAGGCAAACCAAACGTGCATTGAATCGGAGATGAGAGCACGAGTGGGATCGAAACTCACCCTAACTTGGTGGAGTTCCTCTACGGCGGCAACGGCGCGGAGAAGATGTCCGTTGACGGCGACGGAGACCTGCGGCGAGGGCGCACAGGCGACGACGGAGACGATCCAGAGACCAGGCGACGGCAGCAAGGGGTGTGGGGGCGAGGCATTTTGAAGTAGAAATCAACGCGCGGCCCTCGGAGTATATATACCCCTTTGCTGTCGGTGGGACCGAGTTGTAAAACTCGGTGGCACCGAGATGGATAACTGCTGGGCAGTTACACACTTCGGTCACGCCGAAATTCACAACTCGGTTTCACCGAGGTGAAAACCTAGATCAATCTAAATGTTTTCGGTTTGACCGAATTTGAGTGGGTTGGTCTGACCGAAATCACTTAGAAGGTTTTGGAAGTTTAGCCTTTGACGGATCGGTGGCTCCGAGTGCTCCTCACTCGGAGGGTCCAAAATGACTTGTTCAAAGTTTGTGATATAAGCATGAATAGAATTTGAGACAAGAAAGCATAGATAGCTAGGGAGGAACTTAGGCATTCTTGTCCATCCATTTGGTCGAAAAATCAAAAGACCAAAGCAACAAATGGATGTCCTTGAATGGATAAAATCATGCATCCAACATGCTCACACAATAAGATAGCAAATGAAATATGTGTCAAACATGCACAATCAAAACTCTAGCTACTATCACACAATTTGTCGATGACTGGGTCATCTATATATGAGTATATTGACTTAGGAGCCAAATGAGAACATTTGATCATAGGTCATACTCATCGTTTAAGCACAAGTGGGGTTACCACTTTTACATAAAGCATTGATGTGTTCACATCATCTGAAGATGCCTTAGCTCAATTCTTTAGAGCAAAGCTCCCCCTAGATGTGAGAACCCCTTTTAAAGGGTCAAACTAACCTTGGGTTGTCGTAGAAGACTTCATGTAGATGTTGAAGATGTGGATGCTCAATGTTGATGAAGATCATCAAGAGTTGGGAGCAATCCTTTGGATTCGGGCACTTTCAATACCTACATGGGTTAGTCCCACAAGGAACAAACAAGGGTATCCATGGACATAGATTGAAGTACACAATAGATGATGTCCATGAGAGCAATGATTACCTTGTCCCTTGACTTACCAACAAGAGGGTTTGTGACTCCATGAACTAGTGCATAATGTGGAAGTTGATTGCACAAGTTCTTGCCAAAATGAATGTGAGTGAAGTATGTTGGCGGAGTCACCCTCGAGAACTCTCTAGTTCTTCTTATTCGGGATCCACATCATCTTGATGGGAATCCTTGGGGTTGTAGTTGAGCTTGACGAAGTAGAACTTGATGTTTCCTTGGGAACCCACTTGACCATGGCTTTAGGTGCTTCAATAAATGCATCAATCTCCTCTTGAAGCTTGTCCTTGCCTTTTAGCTTGTGGTCTTGTGGTGGAAGATCATCTTGAGCTTGTTCCACATTGGAAGAAGTAGGATCATACTTCTCCTTTTGAGAAACAAACTTTGGAGTGGGATATTGACCTTCTCCCATTCAACACCCTCGGCGTTGAACTTTCGCTCAAAACCAATTCCTTGATTCTTCCGTGCCTTCCTTGCTTAAGTAACAATTTCCTCAAAGTTCTTGCTTCCGCAAGGCTCTTGTAGACACCTTTCTCTATAATTCCTTTCAATAAACTATTTTCTTGCTCAAGTGTAACTTGGCTTGAAACATTGTTAGTGGAATCAAGAGAACTACTAGAAGCAACAATATTGGATTTAGCATGGTTATTGTTACTACTAGATGAAGAATTTTTCTTATGCTTGTCATGCTTAGTTTTAATAGGTGGCAAGAAATTAGACAAGAGAAGTCGTTTGGCAAGATATGAAGAACTCTTCTTTCGAAGATCGTCATTGATTGCTTTTAGAAACTCATGTTCTTGCTCTAGATTGAGCTTCTCAAAGCGTAGCTTCTCATGAGATCTTAGGAGCTCTCTATGATCTTCTTGAGTTGTTTCATGAGCTAACTTAAGAGTGTTTAGTTCTTTAGTTAGACGCTCAATCTCCTTCATAGCATTGTCATTCGACTCTTCTCGACTATAAAGACTACTACCATGTTCATCATTACTAGGCTCACTAGATTTATCATGTAAGAGCTCATCTTCACCAAGCAAGTCATCCTCATCACTATCAAAGTCAATGAATTCAGGGTGTGATACCTTGGGGCCTTTAGCCATGAAGCATCTTCCAATTACCTCATTTGGTGAATCAAACAAGTCATAGGAGTTGGAGTTGGAGGATACGAGAGCAAGAACGGCAACACCTTCATCTTGACTGTAGTCGGAGTTGGAGCGATAGCTTCTTTCGGAATGATTGTCGGAGTCGGAGCCGGAGACCCATTCACCTACATGAGCTTGATGTTTTCTTCTTGTGTAGCTCCTTGATGACTTGTCTTTCCTCTCCGAATCCTTGCTTCTCCGAGAGGGTCTTCGTTCATAACGATCATCTCTACTCCTTCTCTCTTTCCGAGGTGACTCTTCTCTTGAGCTTCTTCTTCTTGGAGATTCTTCTCTTCTCTTGTGGGGAGCCGAACACTCATTTGAGTAGTGTCCGGTCTTCCACAATTGTAGCAGCTTCGATCACGACTAGAAGATCTCTTTTCATCATATGATCTAGACTTTGAGCTTCTCTCTTTGCTTCTACTCTTGTAGAATTTGTTGAAGTTCTTCACCATTAGGCTTATCTCTTCATTGGAAACTAGCTTGTCACTTGAGGTTGTGGGAGCATCACTTGTAGCTTTGTAAGCACCACTTGACTTGTTGTGAAGCTCTTCCTTATCCTTAAGTGTCATCTCATGAGCAACAATTCTTCCAATGACTTCGGTTGGCTTGAGATTCTTGTAGTTTGGCATCATTTGGATCAAAGTGCACATGGTGTCATACTTTCCATCCAAAGCTCTAAGAATCTTCTTGATGATGAATCGGTCGGTCATTTCTTCGCTTCCTAAGCCGGCAATCTCATTTGTGATGAGAGCAAGCCTAGAGTACATTTCAGCGACTCCTTCACCTTCCTTCATCTTGAACTTGTCAAGTTGACCTTGAAGAACATCTAGCTTTGATTCCTTCACGGACTCGGTACCTTCATGCATTTCGACCAAAGTATCCCAAATCTCTTTTGCATTCTCAAGACGGCTGATTTTGTTGAACTCCTCGGGACACAAAGCATTGAAGAGAATGTCACAAGCTTGAGCATTGTTTTGCAACATCCGCAATTCATCCGTAGTAGCCGCGATCCGGAACTTTTCCTTCCTCAAGAACTCACCTTGCAAACCAACACAAATAATGCCCCATGCGGGTGGGTTATGGCCAAGAATATGCATTTTCATTTTATGCTTCCAACTAGCAAAGTTTGAACCATCAAAGTAAGGACCTCACGAAAATTACCCTCACTAGATGCCATACTCTCTTAGGTTGTGAAACCAAGCTTATGGAGTCCAATGCAATGGAAACCAATACAATGGAGACCAGCATCGATACCACTTGTAGGATCGAAAGTATGTCTAGAGGGGGGTGATTAGACTACTTGACAATATAAAAATTCAGCCTTTTGATAAAGACAAGTTTTTGGCAAGTTCACAATGATGATCAAGTCAAGTATCACCCTACACATGCAATTCTAGAGTATAGGCAGCGGAAAGTAAATTGCACATGTAGTAAAGAGAGGTGGAGAAGAGCAAACGCAATTTGGAGACACGGAGATTTTTTTCTCGTGGTTCCGATAGGTGGTGCTATCGTCAATCCACGTTGATGGAGACTTTGTCGGTGTACTAAGGTAGGGGTACCTCAGTACCCCAACTTGTGCACGGGCAGTTGCAGCTCCCCGCGGCTGGATCTACCACATGCTTGCCGGAGACCATTCCTGCTCCATATCAAGCCATTCAAGAACAAAGTATACAAGATAGAAGATCGAGACCCCGGCAAGAGGAGCTTGTCGGGAAGGCCGTTCCAGGCTCAAGATTACATCACTCACGCAAGGCCCTGGCGAGAGGAGCTCGCCGGGGGGACTAGAAGATTACATCGTAGAAGACACGCCTCGGCGCTTATACGCGTCGGCGAGGGCCCGGGAGCGGCAAGTTACAAAGCCCGACAAGCTCCCGGGTTCGGCAAGATCAAGACCCGGCAAGGTACTTGCCGGGGGAGCTGCGCTGTGTGCCCACACTCCAGCTCATCTGCCCACGCGTCGCCTTGAGCCCTCTCCAGAGATGCGTGGCGGATGGCTGTGCAGCCTGGGGGGTGCGGTGTCACTCCACGGTGGTGGATCCATCGCCGTGGCAGACGGAGACGCAAGGGCGGGAGCTTTTGGGGTCGACGGCGACGGGCATTAAATGCCCTTGTCCCCTACTGTCAAAGTAGGTAAAAACCACTGTTCAAGCACTGTAGCTCCACTGTTCCCGCACTGTTCCAACTACCACCTCTTTTACATTTTTACCCCTTTCTCTTACGTTGACACCTGTTGGTGACCCCTTTGCACTATAAAAGGAGGCCCATGCACAACGTGGAGGAGGTTCGAATCCTTTGCAACTCCCACGCTCGGTGTAGCTGCTACTGTAGCTCTTCAAGCTCCCGAGCGCAATACAACGCAAAGCAGCAGTAGGGTTTTACGCGTCCATCGCGGCCCGAAGCTGGGTAAAAGATCGCCCGCGTGCGTCGCCTCGATCTGCTCTCTGTGCCTCCTCCGCCCTCGTACCGACTCACGAAGGGGCCCCGGCCCCATAGGTGCTCGCGGCGGGCGGGCCTCTCCCCTCCGTTCCGCCCCAACATCTTTGGCGCGCCAGGTAGGGGGCGTCGAGGTTGTGCGGACCTGATCTGGCGTCCGCGCGGGCGCGTTCTTCATCAACCTCTCCAGTTTCATCGGCAACTTCATCAACAATCGCGCAGTCAACCCCGAAGAAGAAGGCTTCGGAGATTGAAGGCCCGTCTGCGTCTCACCCGCCGCCACCGGAGCCAACGGTGGGCGGAGGAGACGCCGTCGAAGGGGTGGTCGCCGGCGAGGACACTCGCGGCGCCACCAGATCCAGAGACAGGACGGATGACCGCGCCTCAGTATCCGTGGATCCACGTCCATCTCAGCGCACGACGACCCAGCAGCGCCGTGCCACGGGAGGTGGTACTCGCATGCTGGGGCAAGAACATGCCGGAGGCTCGCGGGACGCTCCGGACCGCTGTCCATGCATGAGCAAAGCGAAAGTGCCGGGGCAGGACCCTGCTCCTCTTATCGCTACTAGGAGTCCGAGCATATCCTGTTCCTCGCGCCGCTCGCCCCCGCTCCCCTCCACTTCGGCAAGCGCATCTCCCTGGAGCGCTACGCTGTCGTCGAGAACGCGCCATCGAGCTCCAAGTCCGGCAAGGACGGCTCTGGTGCACACTCCGACAAGCGCCGCTCCTCGGAGCGCTCTAAGCTCGGCGAGGGCAGCTCTGGTGCTCGTTCCGGCAAGCGCATCTCTCCGGGGCGCTGCGCTGCCGTCGAGGACGCGCCATCAAGCTCCACCGGCAAGCGCAGGAAAACAAGAAATAGAAAAGCTAAGTCGCTCGAGCCTTTGTGCAGAGCACTCCTTAGTTCCATGCTTTTATATGTTATATCCCTCGTGCGTTCGTCCTTTGTGCGCAAAGCCTGTGCGCGGAGGAGCCTGCCTGTGAATAGCCGCACCCTTATCTTGCTTCGAGCACACTCAACGAGTTAAAAGTGAGCTGCGACCAGCTTCGCGCCCTTGTTTCGTTTTCGAGTCTTCTCAGCAAGTTAAGCGCGTCGCGACTAGACGCGGCAAGGTTGCTTGCCGGAAGCAACACCAGCCAGCGGGCTGCTGATGTTCCGCACTCAGCAAGTGTGTTAAGCACCGGCAAGTTCCCTAGAAGCGTAGGGTGAAAGCGCACAAAGGATGTAAAGTAGAGGGTATAACGTGGCAAGCCTTGCCATAAGATGTCCTTCGTATGAGAGACTTGAGCGCGAGAGGAGCCAAGTCGTGGTCCAGCTGCGCCCTTGCCTTGTTTCCGAGTCCGCTCGGCCAACACAAGCGCGCTGCAGCTGGCCCGGCAAGGTTGCTTGCCGGAAGCAACGCCAGCCAGCGGGCTGCTGATGTTCCGCACTCAGCAAGCGTGTTCGCGACCGACAAGCTCCCCGAAAGCGTAGAGTACAAACATACGAAGGGCAAAGCGCGGCATCGTATTGCAGAGTCACATAGAAAGAATTTATACGCATATGCATGTAAATAATGAAGCTGTTGCAGATCTATCTCAGCTGTTTTCATGGCTGAAATTACAGCAACAAGGAGAAACCGGAAGAGCACACCAGCACTTGGGTTTTGGCCAAGCCAGCATCGCTGGGGGCTGCGAGTGCCAAGATTCGTCTCCGGCGAGCCAGCGTCGCTGGGGGCTGCGAGTGCCAAGATTCGTCTCCGGCAAGCCAGAGTTGCCGGGGGCTGCGATATCAGATAAGTTTTTCATCCCTCGTCATGCATCCTCTCATGGACCGGGGAGAGCGGGGCTGCGTCTTTGAACGAGCGTGACTTGTAAAACCCATACGCGGAGGAGCCAAGTCGTGGCCCAGTTGCGCCCTTGGTTTGTTTCCGAGCACGCTCAAACGGTTAAAGTGAGCCGCGACCAGTCTCGCGCCCTTGTTACGTTTTCGAGTACGCTCAACAAACACAAGTGCGCTGCAACTGGCCCGGCGAGGTTGCTTGCCGGGAACAACACCAGCCAGCGGGCTGCTGATGTCCCGCACTCAGCAAGCGTGTTCGGACCGGCAAGCTCCCCGAGAGCGTAGGATACAAAGCACGAAGTCAAGTAAAAGACTCAGTCCGGCAAGCTTTCCTCTCTTTTCATTAAAAACATCCTTGCTTAATACAAGTCCATGGAGGATGAAAAACATGATAGAGAGGATTACAAGTTTTTAAATGCAGCTAAGGCCCGAGGGCTTACAAGTTAAAAAGATAAGATGCCCGTAATCCTTCTCCTGTTTCCCTGTTCAGGAGGTAGGTCAAGGAGCCCCCGGCGAGAGAAGCTTGCCGGGGAAGGAGGCCCCGGCAAGAGAAGCTTGCCGGGAAGGGCAAAAGGGGCGCCTAGGAGAGCGTGGCGGTGAGCGCCCACTGCGGCCTGCGGGTGGCGTGCCCTCAGGAGCTGCGCAAGGTGACGGGCATGGGGAACGCATCCCCGGAGAGCTACGGGCGCCAGAAGACACCAAGAGAACTTCCCGGGGGCCGGCCAGGAGCTTGGCGGAGACGAAGGCGTCGGAGGCAGAGCTTGAAGACGGGGTGGTGGGACGTCAATCGCTGTCAAGGGCTCCTCGCCTCAGACTCGGCGAACGGCCTTGCCGCCCTCCCCTCTTCCTCTTCCGCTGCCTCTCTATGCCAGCCGCCCAAGGAGACGGCCCGGGGAGTTGAAGGCGGCGACCGGATTACGGGTCGCCGGTGGCCTTGAGGCAGCGGTGTCCGACGCCTAGTCGGACCCGCCATCCCCCTCGTCGTCGCTGTCGCTCCCCTCCTCGTCACTCTCGCTCGAGGAGGGACCTTCGCTATCGGAGGAGCTATCCACACAGCATCTCACCCGGGTCCCGTAGTCCCCGAAGACCTTGACGGCGAGAAGGTCGCCCTCCATTAACTTGAAATGGAGGGTAAACCCCGCCGTCAAGCTGTGGATCCGGGCGAACGTCTTCCACCCTCGGTCGAAGAACATCACGCCGGGGGCTGGGGACACGACACTCACTCGAGTGCCGCTGATCCCGCAGCCCCTCATGCGCAGCTCCATCACCTCAGGCGGATCCGGTCCCATCGCGTCCGCGAATGGGGCCGGCAGCCGGAGGCGGCGACGAGGCGCTCGGCGAAGCTTGATGAAGAACTCCCAGGGATCGTCTCCAGTATGGACCGCATCGTGGACGGGAGATGTCGGGGGAGACGGGGGAGGCACATCGCCACGACCGCCTCTCCCCCGGCCGCCTCGGCCATGCCCTCGGCCTCGTCCGCGGCCACGCCCCCTCCCTCTCCCTCTCGTGGCCGGCTCCGCCGCCACGGGAACGGGATAGGGGGAGGTGCGCTGCCTGGAGGCGACCCTCGCTGCCACCGTCGAAGAACCGGGATTCCCTCCTTCCATGGCGAAAATAAGAACAGAAGATGAAGACGAAGGGAGAAGAGGATGAGTGTGGCCATTGTGCTCCCCTTCCGCCCCTTTTAAAGGGGCGAGGTGGGGGCTCAACCGCCCCGCTCGGCCAATCGAGAAGCGAGGAGGCCAGAGGAGCGGGCCGACTTCGCTTCTCCGCCGTGGACGGCTCGGTCTCCCACCTTCGCCGCCCACGACCCCTGTGCATGAGGGCCGCGTGGCGAAAAAGCGGAGACGGAGCAACGGGTGAAGCGACCTCGCTCTGCACCACGATCACGGGGTGGACGTCTTGAAGACTGCATGCGCCGCCCACGTCTCCCACGATGCCGCAATCGACGCGTGCCATTACGGGGGAGGCGGCGGATGCGGAAGTGGAGTCGGCGCGCCGTGGGCCTCGTGTGCCCGTGCACTGTTTTGGGCCTGGCCCAACAGCGCTCGGCACCGTGTGTGGCCCAGGCCCGGGGGCTCCTGTCGGTGTACTAAGGTAGGGGTACCTCAGTACCCCAACTTGTGCACGGGCAGTTGCAGCTCCCCGCCGCTGGATCTACCACATGCTTGCCGGAGACCATTCCTGCTCCATATCAAGCCATTCAAGAACAAAGTATACAAGATAGAAGATCGAGACCCCGGCAAGAGGAGCTTGTCGGGAAGGCCGTTCCAGGCTCAAGATTACATCACTCATGCAAGGCCCTGGCGAGAGGAGCTCGCCGGGGAGACTAGAAGATTACATCGTAGAAGACACGCCTCGGCGCTATACGCGTCCCGGCGAGGGCCCGGGGAGCGGCAAGTTACAAAGCCCGACAAGCTCCCGGGTCCGGCAAGATCAAGACCCCGGCAAGGTACTTGCCGGGAGAGCTGCGCTGTGTGCCCGCACTCCAGCTCATCTGCCCACGCGTCGCCTTGAGCCCTCTCCAGAGACGCGTGGCGGATGGCTGTGCAGCCTGGGGGGTGCGGTGGCACTCCACGGTGGTGGATCCATCGCCGTGGCAGACGGAGACGCAAGGGCGGGAGCTTTTGGGGTCGACGGCGACGGGCATTAAATGCCCTTGTCCCCTACTGTCAAAGTAGGTAGAAACCACTATTCAAGCACAGTAGCTCCACTGTTCCCGCACTGTTCCAACTACCACCTCTTTTACATTTTTACCCCTTTCTCTTACGTTGACACCTGTTGGTGACCCCTTTGCACTATAAAAGGAGGCCCATGCACAACGTGGAGGGGGTTCGAATCCTTTGCAACTCCCACGCTCGGTGTAGCTGCTACTGTAGCTCTTCAAGCTCCCGAGCGCAATACAACACAAAGCAGCAGAGGGTTTACGCGCCCATCGCGCCAAGCTGGGTAAAGATCGCCGCGTCGTCGCCTCGATCTGCTCTCTGTGCCTCCTCCGCCTCGCATCAAGACTCACGAAGGGGCCCGGCCCCATAGGTGCTCATCATGGCGGGCCTCTCCCTCCGTTCCGCCCGGCTGACTTCAACCCACGGAGGGTAACGGCTGCGAGAGTCCACGGAGGGCTCCACCCACGAAGGGTCCACGAAGAAGCAACCTTGTCTATGCCATCATGGCCTACGCCCACGGAGGACTAGCCTTACTCGGGTAGATCTTCACAGTAGGCGATCTCCTTGCCCTTACAAACTTCTTGGTTCAACTCCATATCTCGACGGAGGCTCCCAAGCGACACCTAACCAATCTAGGAGGCACCACCCTCCAAAAGGTAATAGATGGTGTTGATGATGATGAACTCCTTGCTCTTGTGCTTCAAATGATAATCTCCCCAACACTCAACTCTCCTCACTGATTTGGCTGTGGTGGAAGAAAGGATTGAGTGGAAAGCAACTTGGGAAGGCTAGAAATCAAGCTTCATATGGTGGGAGTGGAGCTACTTGATCTCAACACAAGGGTAGATAGTTTTCTTCTCAGAAATGTAAGGTAGGAGTGGTAGTTCTTTCTGATGGCTCTCTCCACGAGTGAAGAGGGGGTGGAGGGGTATTTATAGCCTCCACACAAAATCCAACCGTTACACACATTTGACCAATCTCGGTCAGACCGAAGTTGACAACTCGGTGAGACCGAAAGTTCAAAACATGTGAACGTTGGGATTTTCGGTGGGACCGAAAATACAATCTCGGTGAGTCCGATTCGTGTAAAGACTAGGGCTTGCCAATCTCGGTGGGACCGACTTCATCATCTCGGTGACACCGATTTGATGACAGAAGGTTACAGAAGCTTGGCAACTCAAGTTTCGGTGAGACCGAGTTCAGAATCGGAAAATCCGAGATTTCTAGGGTTTGGCTATATGGCTGAGGTGGTTCATCTCGGTGTGACTGAGTTTAGGAAATCGGTGGGACCGAGATTACTTATGAGTGTATAATGGAAGTGAAAGTTGCTGATAGTTTAGGAGATATATCACTAAGCACTTTGAGCAACCAGATCATTATCATAACCTCATCCCCTTTTAATAGTATTGGCTTTCCTATAGACTCAATGTGATCTTGGATCACTAAACCAAAAATGGAGTCTTGAGCTTTTGCCAATGCTTGCCTTAGCATTTTGAGGGGTCCACTTCTTCAGTCCTTGCCATACCCATATCACTGAACTTTCTGAAATGATTCTCAAGAAACTATTAGTTCAATGATACATATGTTGTTATTAATTACCAAAACCACCCGGGGATTAGTTGCACTTTCAATCTCCCCCTTTTTGGTAATTGATGACAACATATAGATCAAAGCTTCGACAAAGGATATAATCAATGAATAATATCGTCGCTTTGAGAAGTATGTGATAAGCAAGAGCTCCCCTAAATTTGTGCATTATTTAAAATTTGCGCTTGAATGCAAATGCACAATCGATTAGGATCATGGGTCACTCTTCCATGTCACATACATCTTGGTGGAGCGCACAAAATGATAAGAATGAATAGCATGCACCCAATCACCAAGACATGAGTAAATGGTCATACAAGGTAGGAATAGCATATGATAAGCATTAAGCACACATAAAAGCATAGTACGACCAAGCACTCATTAAGGTAGTATCAAACACACAGAATGTCTCGAAATCCAAAAGTATCTCAAAAAACTGCAAATGAACGAAAGAGCAAAAGCGCAAAAACAACAGCACTCTCTCTCTCGAAGGCCTATGATCTATACAATTTCTCCCCCTTTGGCAACAAGTTACCAAAAAGTTCGAAAAGGCATAGAGCTAAACGTCACTGGGGACTCTGCTGGCGGCTCCTGTCTGGGTTGATGGAGTTGATATGGCTGCATCGGCAAAGACTTCTGCTGATGTCTGTGGAGCTGGAGGAGTGGTCACTGGAGCTGGAGCTGGAGCAACTGATGGAGCTGTGGGAGGTGCTGAGGCTGTAGTCCTGGTGTCAGTCACTGGAATAGCAGCTGATTGGGGTCCTGTGGGAACCGGAGCAGTCTGTTCATAAGCATCCTGGACTAGGTCATCCTGCATCTCACGCATGAGCTCTTCCTTCTCCCTCTTTGCTTCCTCAATATCTGCCTCAAGCTTGTTGACAAGATTACTTGCACTTGATCCACTTCACATCCAGAGCATGGATCTTGTCTTCAACAATCCTCTCAAGGCTCTCCTGAGACTGTACAATGCTGGCCAGGCGTTGCTCAATCCTTTGGGTAGCTTCAAGTAGCTGTTCTCCAACACTCTTTGGTTTAGCTGCTGCTGCTGCTTCCTTCTCAGCTTTGGCTTTCTTGGCAGCTTCAATCTTTGCTTGACCTTCAACTGACGTTGGATCCTCCTCATCCATCACAACAACATTATCTTCATGCTCAGGCTGCAGTGGTAAGTGCTCTCTATCCAACAAGAATGTGCCCGTGCCAAACTTGGCATTGATAAGCATCTGAATATGCGGGGCAAATCCACACGACCTCTTCTGGTCAGCTGCACTCCTCTTAATAGTTTCAACTATCAAGTCCATCACCTTGAAAGGTGCCTTCTCATCAAGTATATGCAGCATGTTGATAGAGTACCCTCTGATCATGCGATGATCTCCAGACTTGGGCATCAAGGTATGCCTCAGAATAGTGTTTGTGGTAGGTAGACTTGCCTGGAGATAATACACTGAGCCAAGCTTCCAGATTGCCAAATCCTTAGCTGGAACCTCCTTGTACATATTCTTCATGGATTCATGGTTCTTCTTGGGAATACCATAGACATCAACATCATCCTCTCTCTGCACTGGAGCATTCAGAAGTTCTGTCCATTCTTCTACAGTTGAAGAGAATCTTTGGCCTTCAGTCATCCATGTGATCTTTCCATCTGGATAGAAATGAGCTGTGGCATAGAATTGCATAATCATTTCATCATTCCAACTTGTCAACTTTTGACCAACAAAATCTGCAACACCACATGCAGTGAAGCTCTCATGCACATGTGGAAAGAAGTCTCTGTGCTCTTCACTGTCAATGTATTTCCAATCAACAAATCTGGTGTCTGCCACTATGGGCTTCTTGTCCATCAGCACAGTCTCATAGAAGTCCTGCTGCTCTCTGGTGTGAAATCTGGGATCAACAGCAGTTCTTCTCCTCACGGCATATGGATCAGCTTGTCTCCATAGCCTGAG
Organism: Aegilops speltoides; assembly: GCA_021437245.1. Lineage (NCBI taxonomy): Eukaryota > Viridiplantae > Streptophyta > Magnoliopsida > Poales > Poaceae > Aegilops > Aegilops speltoides. The sequence continues at coordinate 483,360,323 of CM038145.1, read as the reverse complement.
ACCTCTATCTTTCCTTTCCTTCATGTTTTCAGCTTGAGGATGAGCATCATTGTGAAGTGGCAGTTTCTGACGAAGTTTCAGCAAAACTGGTGCCTCATCATCTGACACAGCTGGTGGCACATCATCTTTCTTCTTCTCGATCTTTGGGATGTTCGACAGTCTTCTTTGGCTTGGCAAGAAGCTTTGGCTGGAGCTGCCTTGATCGGAGCAGATGGCTTGGACTTAGAAGTGGCTCCACCGATGGCATCACCCAAGAGCTTAGGCTTCGAGGAGGCTGGGGTGCTTCCTCATCCTCATCTTCCTCTGCTGCATCATCATGCACAATCCTCTCCTCTTGGAAGTTTTCTTCACCTTGCTTGTAGTTTCCTCTTCCATACTCAGCTTCTTGGCAACAGTGGACTGCTTCACTTTTTCGGTGCCTTTCTTGGTTTGTCGCCTTGAGGCTCTTTGGCAACAACCTTTCTCTTTGGCTTGGAGGAGACCTCTTCCTCAACAATGAAATCGAATCTTCTTCATCGAGTTCCTCTTCTTTCTCGCCCTGGTGGCTGCAGGAGGCAAACCACTTGGTGTGCTCCTCTCACCATCATCGATGAGCTCTTTGGGTTCGGGACTAGTGCCCGCCTCGAATATCAGCAATAGGTGACTCAGACCTGTTCTGGCTGTCACTGGCATCTGACATGGCTGGCAGAGTAGAAGAGTTATCACAAACTGCAGAAGATTTTGCAAAAAAATGAGTTCAAATTCTAGTATTAGGTTTTCACAGAAGACATTTCGGTCAGACCGAGTTTAAAATTCGGTGAATCCGAAGTGTTCAAACAGAACCATTCACACCACTTTCGGTTGGACGAAGTGGGTTTCGTCCTGCCGAAAACACTAGGGTTTCACTAAATCCTCATTTCGTCACACCGATTTGCACAACTCGGTTGGACCGAAGGTGCTGTCTGCAATGGCCAGAGGCCAAATCGGTCATACCGAGAATGTAAAATCGGTCTCACCGAGATGTGTTCGCGGAAACCTAACCCTAAAACTTTTACTCAATTTCGCTCAAAGGAACTAATATTGTGTTAGGAAGATTTCAAACATGGCAAGATTATAGGCAAACCAAGCGTGCATTGAATCGGAGATGAGAGCACGAGTGGGATCGAAACTCACCCTAACTTGGTGGAGTTCCTCTCTGGCGGCATGCGCGGAGAAGATGTCCGTTGACGGCGACGGAGACCTGCGGCGAGGGCGCACAGGGGACGATGGAGACGATCCGGAGACCAGGCGACGGCAGCAAGGGGTGTGGGGGCGAGGCATTTTGAAGTAGAAATCAACGCGCGGCCCTCGGAGTATATATACCCCTTTGCTGTCGGTGGGACCGAGTTGTAAAACTCGGTGGCACCGAGATGGATAACTGCTGAGCAGTTACACACTTCGGTCACGCCGAAATTCACAACTCGGTTTCACCGAGGTGAAAACCTAGATCAATCTAAATGTTTTCGGTTTGACCGAATTTGAGTGGGTTGGTCTGACCGAAATCACTTAGAAGGTTTTGGAAGTTTAGCCTTTGACGGATCGGTGGCTCCGAGTGCTCCTCACTCGGAGGGTCCGAAAATGACTTGTTCAAAGTTTGTGATATAAGCATGAATAGAATTTGAGACAAGAAAGCATAGATAGCTAGGGGAGGAACTTAGGCATTCTTGTCCATCCATTTGGTCAGAAAAATCAAAAAGACCAAAGCAACAAATGGATGTCCTTGAATGGATAAAATCATGCATCCAACATGCTCACACAATAAGATAGCAAATGAAATATGTGTCAAACATGCACAATCAAAACTCTAGCTACTATCACACAATTTGTCGATGACTGGGTCATCTATATATGAGTATATTGACTTAGGAGCCAAATGAGAACATTTGATCATAGGTCATACTCATCGTTTAAGCACAAGTGGGGTTACCACTTTTACATAAAGCATTGATGTGTTCACATCATTTGAAGATGCCTTAGCTCAATTCTTTAGAGCAAAGCTCCCCTAGATGTGAGAACCCCTTTAAAGGGTCAAACTAACCTTGGGTTGTCGAGAAGACTTCATGTAGATGTTGAAGATGTGGATGCTCAATGTTGACGAAGATCATCAAGAGTTGGGAGCAATCCTTTGGATTCGGGCACTTTCAATACCTACATGGGTTAGTCCCACAAGGAACAAACAAGGATATCCATGGACATAGATTGAAGTACACAATAGATGATGTCCATGAGAGCAATGATTACCTTGTCCCTTGACTTACCAACAAGAGGGTTTGTGACTCCATGAACTAGTGCATAATGTGGAAGTTGATTGCACAAGTTCTTGCCAAAATGAATGTGAGTGAAGTATGTTGGCGGAGTCACCCTCAAGAACTCTCTAGTTCTTCTTATTCGGGATCCACATCATCTTGATGGGAATCCTTGGGGTTGTAGTTGAGCTTGACGAAGTAGAACTTGATGTTTCCTTGGGAACCCACTTGACCATGGCTTTAGGTGCTTCAATAAATGCATCAATCTCCTCTTGAAGCTTGTCCTTGCCTTTTAGCTTGTGGTCTTGTGGTGGAAGATCATCTTGATCCTGTTCCACATTGGAAGAAGTAGGATCATACTTCTCCTTTTGAGAAACAAACTTTGGAGTGGGATATTGACCTTCTCCCCATTCAACACCCTCAGCGTTGAACTTTCGCTCAAAACCAATTCCTTGATTCTTCCGGTGCCTTCCTTGCTTAAGTAACAATTTCTCAAAGTTCTTGCTTCCGCAAGGCTCTTGTAGACACCTTTCTTTATAATTCCTTTCAATAAACTATTTTCTTGCTCAAGTGTAACTTGGCTTGAAACATTGTTAGTGGAATCAAGAGAACTACTAGAAGCAACAATATTGGATTTAGCATGGTTATTGTTACTACTAGATGAAGAATTTTTCTTATGCTTGTCATGCTTAGTTTTAATAGGTGGCAAGAAATTAGACAAGAGAAGTCGTTTGGCAAGATATGAAGAACTCTTCTTTCAAGATCGTCATTGATTGCTTTTAGAAACTCATGTTCTTGCTCTAGATTGAGCTTCTCGAGCGTAGCTTCTCATGAGATCTTAGGAGCTCTCTATGATCTTCTTGAGTTGTTTCATGAGCTAACTTAAGAGTGTTTAGTTCTTTAGTTAGACGCTCAATCTCCTTCATAGCATTGTCATTCGACTCTTCTCGACTATAAAGACTACTACCATGTTCATCATTACTAGGCTCACTAGATTTATCATGTAAGAGCTCATCTTCACCAAGCAAGTCATCCTCATCACTATCAAAGTCAATGAATTCAGGGTGTGATACCTTGGGGCCTTTAGCCATGAAGCATCTTCCAATTACCTCATTTGGTGAATCAAACAAGTCATAGGAGTTGGAGTTGGAGGATACGAGAGCAAGACCGCAACACCTTCATCTTGGCTGAGTCGGAGTTGGAGCGATAGCTTCTTTCGGAATGATTGTTGAGTCGGAGCCGGAGACCCATTCACCTACATGAGCTTGATGTTTTCTTCTTGTGTAGCTCCTTGATGACTTGTCTTTCCTCTCCGAATCCTTGCTTCTCCGAGAGGGTCTTCGCTCATAACGATCATCTCTACTCCTTCTCTCTTTCCGAGGTGACTCTTCTCTTGAGCTTCTTCTTCTTGGAGATTCTTCTCTTCTCTTGTGGGGAGCCGAACACTCATTTGAGTAGTGTCCGGTCTTCCACAATTGTAGCAGATTCGATCACGACTAGAAGATCTCTTTTCATCATATGATCTAGACTTTGAGCTTCTCTCTTTGCTTCTACTCTTGTAGAATTTGTTGAAGTTCTTCACCATTAGGCTTATCTCTTCATTGGAAACTAGCTTGTCACTTGAGGTTGTGGGAGCATCACTTGTAGCTTTGTAAGCACCACTTGACTTATTGTGAAGCTCTTCCTTATCCTTAAGTGTCATCTCATGAGCAACAATTCTTCCAATGACTTCGGTTGGCTTGAGATTCTTGTAGTTTGGCATCATTTGGATCAAATTGCACACGGTGTCATACTTTCCATCCAAAGCTCTGAGAATCTTCTTGATGATGAATCGGTCGGTCATTTCTTCGCTTCCTAAGCCGGCAATCTCATTTGTGATGAGAGCAAGCCTAGAGTACATTTCAGCGACTCCTTCACCTTCCTTCATCTTGAACTTGTCAAGTTGACCTTGAAGAACATCTAGCTTTGATTCCTTCACGGACTCGGTACCTTCGTGCATTTCGACCAAAGTATCCCAAATCTCTTTTGCATTCTCAAGACGGCTGATTTTGTTGAACTCCTTGGGACACAAAGCATTGAAGAGAATGTCACAAGCTTGAGCATTGTTTTGCAACATCCGCAATTCATCCGCTAGTAGCCGCGATCCGAACTTTTCCTTCCTCAAGAACTCACCTTGCAAACCAACACAAATAATGCCCCATGCGGCTGGGTTATGGCCAAGAATATGCATTTTCATTTTATGCTTCCAACTAGCAAAGTTTGAACCATCAAAGTAAGGACCTCTACGAAAATTACCCTCACTAGATGCCATACTCTCTTAGGTTGTGAAACCAAGCTTATGGAGTCCAATGCAATGGAAACCAATACAATGGAGACCAACGCTCTGATACCACTTGTAGGATCTAAAGTATGTCTAGAGGGGGGTGATTAGACTACTTGACAATATAAAAATTCAGCCTTTTGATAAAGACAAGTTTTTGGCAAGTTCACAATGATGATCAAGTCAAGTATCACCCTACACATGCAATTCTAGAGTATAGGCAGCGGAAAGTAAATTGCACATGTAGTAAAGAGAGGTGGAGAAGAGCAAACGCAATTTGGAGACACGGAGATTTTTTCTCGTGGTTCCGATAGGTGGTGCTATCGTCAATCCACGTTCATGGAGACTTCAACCCATGGAGGGTAACGGCTGCGAGAGTCCACGGAGGGCTCCACCCACGAAGGGTCCATGAAGAAGCAACCTTGTCTATGCCATCATGGCCTACGCCCACGGAGGACTAGCCTTACTCGGGGTAGATCTTCACGAAGTAGGCGATCTCCTTGCCCTTACAAACTTCTTGGTTCAACTCCACATCTCGACGGAGGCTCCCAAGCGACACCTAACCAATCTAGGAGGCACCACCCTCCAAAAGGTAATAGATGGTGTTGATGATGATGAACTCCTTGCTCTTGTGCTTCAAATGATAATCTCCCCAACACTCAACTCTCCTCACTGATTTGGCTGTGGTGGAAGAAAGGATTGAGTGGAAAGCAACTTGGGAAGGCTAGAAATCAAGCTTCATATGGTGGGAGTGGAGCTACTTGATCTCAACACAAGGGTAGGTAGTTTTCTTCTCGAAATGTAAGGTAGGAGTGGTAGTTCTTTCGATGGCTCTCTCCACGAGTGAAGAGGGGTGGAGGGTATTTATAGCCTCCACACAAAATCCAACCGTTACACACATTTGACCAATCTCGGTCGGACCGAAGTTGACAACTCGGTGAGACCGAAAGTTCAAAACATGTGAACGTTGGGATTTTCGTGGGACCGAAAATACAATCTCGGTGAGTCCGATTCGTAAAGACTAGGGCTTGCCAATCTCGGTGGGACCGACTTCATCATCTCGGTGACACCGATTTGATGACGAAGGTTCTGAAGCTTGGCAACTCAAGTTTCGTGAGACCGAGTTCAGAATCGGAAAATCCGAGATTTCTAGGGTTTGGCTATATGGCTGAGGTGGTTCATCTCGGTGTGACTAAGTTTAGGAAATCGGTGGGACCGAGATTACTTATGAGTGTATAATGGAAGTGAAAGTTGCTGATAGTTTAGGAGATATATCACTAAGCACTTTGAGCAACCAGATCATTATCATAACCTCATCCCCTTTTAATAGTATTGGCTTTCCTATAGACTCAATGTGATCTTGGATCACTAAACCAAAATGGAGTCTTGAGCTTTTGCCAATGCTTGCCTTAGCATTTTGAGGGGTCCACTTCTTCAGTCCTTGCCATACCCATATCACTGAACTTTCTGAAATGATTCTCAAGAAACTATTAGTTCAATGATATATATGTTGTTATTAATTACCAAAACCACCCGGGGATTAGTTGCACTTTCAAAGGCACACATGTCAATAGAGAAAACTTCAAGGCTTACAAGGGCACCAGAAACTCCAGTGCAAGAGATTCTTCGCGAAGGGTGGTGAAGTAGTTGTTTGCACTAGCGGAAGCATACAAGAGGATGTTGAGGATGTAGTCGAACTTGAGTGAATAGCCGCACAGAGATGCTCCCGATGAACCTTATTGCCCCTAACCCAGTGCATGTTCTCAAGGGACACAGTTACGGAGGCATGCTCTTCCACATGGCCGTACACACAGCCATCAGGACGGGGTCATCGGAGAAGTAGCTTAGCACGAGGAAATTGGCATATATTTGTGCACTGAGGCGTTTGTCCTATGTAACGTCTCTTTTGTGTATCTCCTCTAAATAGAGGGGAAGCATTGGAACACGTCATGGGAGAACGAGATCGAGTATTAACACATACACACAGAGCTAGATAGTGCACTACCATGCAAAAATATTAGTTCTTCCAACATTGTACTTAACACTAAACTTTGTCAACTAGCACATGGTACTAAGCTCACACATTTTCCATGCAACTCAAATGGGCCTTTGAGAGTTAGAATTTTAAGTGGGCTCAGGTACAGCATATAGTGGACCAAGGTCCATAAAATATAACATAATATTTTAATGAGTCTCGTATTTGGGTGACAGGTAAATGTCTACGTGCAATGGATGTTGATATTAGGCATTATATAAACTGCATGTAAATATCAGGTAGGATATTATTTACACAATATGTTGATATTTGGTATGGTATTAATTTCATGCCAAACATGTTGAGGGCTCGCCATTATAGCAATCTAGGTCGTAGGATTAACATGGTTTGACGGCCGAGATTACTTGGATCTACCCCATGGGTATTTCTAGATACTATTTTTTTGGAGCAATTTTTATATACTATTAACTAGTAAATAGTAAAGAGTAATGTGTATGTGAAATACACGTTAATATTAGGAAGAAAATTTAGTGCACGCTGTTATCAGGTACGATATCGATTACACATTAATTATAAAATTAGCACAAAAGTTGATATTTAGTATGATGTTATTTTTTTTGAAGAAAATGGAATGATGTTAATTGCACATTAAACATGCCGAGGGCTCACCATTGAATTAATGTAGGCCATTGGATTGCTATATGATTTGACGGCCAAGATTAATTTGATCTGCCTTTGGGCCTTCTAATATTGGTATATATACCGATATAAATATAGGCATATTTATATGAGAAATATAAATTTTGTAAAACTTTCTTGGGCGCCTGGTCTATGAATAAATTCAGAAGAAACATATTTGGTCACTTGGCCAAACTAAATTGAAAACCAAAATCATGGGCACCTCAAAAAAAATTAGAATTTAAAATTTAAAATTGGTTTCCATGGGTCCTATATATCACTGTTTTTTTTATTGCTGGAACATATCACTGTTCCTTTGACGGGTGTTCATGCATGATGTAAAACGGCCGGGGAGCTAGTATGTGCATCTAGATCGATGACGCGTCACAAAGTCGTTTTGACCGTTGGGAGGTCCAGCCGTATCCTATATAAACAATCCCCAGCCCATTTTTCCCAACCATCTCTTCGTGAACCCCCTCTTCACTCAAATCCAGCCGGCCCGATGGCTCGGAACCGGAACGGCGGCGCACCAAACGGAGGGCTGCCGCCACGGCCACCAACAATTCTCCTGGCAGCGCACGTCTGCCCACATTGCGGCACGCAGTGTGCATCGGCCAGCTCCCTTGCTCTCCACATATTGTGGCACAACACCAGGGCGCGTCGGCGTTCGCCCGTGGTGCCGCTCCCAGCTGCGGCACCAAGACCTGTCCCTGCAGTCCCGGCCGTAGTGCCGCCAGTCAGTGTCGAGCCGCTGGCCGTGGTGCCAGCCCCACCTGCGGCGCCGGCACTTGCGGCGGCTCCAACTGTGCATGGCGGCGCCCGTAGCACGGTGCATCGGCTTACACCCAACTCTGAATTTTGGAAGGAGTACCGCAGTGGAGGAGACCCCCCGGCCGAGATAGATTTTCTGGGGCAGTGGGAGTCGTCCAGCACCACCGCACAGCCGCTGGCGGACGGCACCGACGAGGAGACCGACGGCTCGGCGAGCACGTTGGCTTGAACCACCGAGCTGTACCCTGTACGTGGAACCCTTACGAATTCGAAAGCTCACCTTCCCTCCATAAAGACTAAGATCCATGATTTTCATGCTGTTAGATCAATGAGGGGAAACAAAACTGCGTGCCCATAAGATTGAATTCATGTTTAAGATTTAGTACCAATCTTTTGTTTGTTTAATCTCTGTATTTCTATAGATCTCAGAGAAAATAAGTAAGAAAACATAAACGAGGATTGGATGATTGGTGTTCAGTGGCTGGCGCCTGGCGGAGACACCCCCTCCGCCCCCCAACGATCGACGAACTCTTTGATAGCTGCTAGGAGTTATTAGCGATTATATTTGGCAAAAGGGCCCATAAGAAAGCCCAGTCATGGTCATGCCCCCGCGCTCCTATTACTAATCCTTGCCGAACGCGAATACCCAGCGACCAAAAGCCCCACCAGTGGGACATGTGAAGATTCATGTTGATGCTGCGTGTCGTCAAGTTCAGGGAGGTTCCGCTGCGGCGGCGTGCAGGGATTCGAATGGAATATATCTGGGCAGTTCGGCCCTAGTAATTGAAGGCGTGGACAATCCAGCTATCTTGGAGTTGCTTGCATGGAGGCCCTTGCATTGGCACAAGATCTTAATGTCCAAGATAATGGGGCGATTATTAGCGAAATACATAGCTTAGCGAGCTCTTTAAACTGTACTTTTAACTTTGAAGGTCGTGCTGTGAATGTTGAGGCACATAGGTTAGCCAAGTTTGCCATATCGCTGGGGTCGGGACGTCACGTTTGGTTTAACCAATCCCACAACCAGCTCTATATCCCACATCATGTGGAATTTGCTGTAAAACTTGGTTCTATCGCAAAAAAATATCCTTGCCGTTACCTATAAAATGCCCTGGGGCGATTAATGTATGATCTGAGGCGATTAGCGCCGCCAGCGGCTGCTAGCTTATGTCCTCCCTGCTTGCGAAGTTCGACCAAATCAGGTGACACCGGCTCCGCGCCCAGTGAATCCTGCAAACTACACTATGTCAACTCTCCGGCGGTTCATTCTAGCACTATTAAGTACTGTCTCAATCCCTCTCAACTCTCATCTTATATTTGTCGAATTATTCAGCCAATTTTAGTTATTTTGAGGGTGGATCTACGATGCTAATTTGTTTTGTAATTTCTTCCAATTGTCCGATCTATGATGTGTTTGTGAAGAGAAAATCATCGGCAAACACCATAAAGATTAATAAAAAATTTAGGCATGTTGTTTCAAGTTCCCTTTTTTAGGGTATGTTGTTTGAAGTTATGACCCTATTGGGACGCAAACGTGCAAGTTACAAGTCTCAATCCAATGGAAGAGGACTTGCCTCGAAATTACATGATAATCTAAATTGATGCGGAAACCTAGCAAATAGGTTATCTTCTGAAGCGACACATTATCTAGTATTGTGGTACTTCTTTTTTGCACTCCACAGTTTTTTGTTATCAAGTTAGCTTGGCCCGCCTATACCTAAAGGGTGGCACACTAGGATAAAACTACTGATATGTTGGTTCTATCAGACCACTCAGTGACCATTGGATTATAGCATAATAGAAGTTGGATCAGTAGGAGGGAAGTCTATGCTGTTTGTTAGATTCCTTCCTAATGGAGGCTTTTACTAGCCTTTATTGCTTGCTTTGGGCACAAATGCTTCCGAAACGCACGCATATGCTGAGGTCCTTGTTGCTGCTGCTTCGATCACACAGAATGCCGATCTGATGCTAGTAAAACTTCATGCTTCTTTATTTCACAAAAAAATTCAACAGTTATTTAGATGCCAGTACTGTTTGCTTCCAATGCATATCAAATTTCATATGATCTGGTGAAAACATTTGTCTGGTGTAACATTTTATTTTGATTCCACCGCAATATAAAAATGGGTCCTACGGCGCGATAATTTGCTTCTATCTCAATCAAATTTAGGTTAACCCTAGCAAACTAGCCCATTGCTTCCATATAGCAGAATTTTGTATCCAAGAATTCTACATAGGAAAATTTGAGTCACATGCATCTTCTTTTTATTATGTTTGCAACACAAGAAAACTTTGCTTCCACCCCTTAAAAAACTGTTTCATCACAAAAATAATTTGCTTCTGACAATAAGTTTGTTTCCATGCTTTCTTCGTTCATACAACATCTTCATGTACGACAGATTTACTTCCTTCAAGACAACAATGATATAATGATTTTAAGTTCATACTGTGTCCATAGACTATAGACTTGCTTCTCTTCATCTAGCATGAGGTCCTCTTCATTGTGTGGTCAGATCCAGGTGTCGCTGCGATTCTTAGTGTATGTACCGTTCGCTTCAGCATAAGTATACTTCTTTATTTCTAGTGATCTGAAAATGTATAAAGTGTAGTACACTGGCATTACGAAAATTATGTAATTATTCTATGGCAGAAAAAAAATACATAGACCAAACAAACAAATGTCAAATCATACGAGAATGTGTCATATTACAGCAGTGATAATAATGAAAATAAATTTCTGGAACAGAAGTAGGATATATGAAAGTAAAACAATGGACACAGAAGAAGTATATGTAGCATAATTTAGAAACTCCATAACATGTAAGAATCATCTAAATAAAGCTATCTCAACATAACTCGTCACAATTAGAAGCATATTGAAACAAATATTATAAACTCGTCAGCTATATATATATATATATATATATATATATATATATATATATATATATATATATATATATATATATATATATATATATATATATATATATATATATATATATATATGAACATATGCTATTATGTTTGGAAGCATGAAAGTAAATCGAAAAGGGTTAGTAATGGAAGAATGCAGGAGAAGATAATCATACACACAAGCATGGCTATATAGTAGTTGAATTAATCATTCAAAACCATGGAAACACGAATTGATAAAATTTGAAGCATTGCTAGCAAGAATTTGGAAAAATACTAACACTACCTATCTGAAATAACTATTGGAAATATAAGAAGTGTAAACTAGTGTTGCCTGATGCAAATATTAACCAGAACTAATGAAGCGCATGGTATTGTGACCCGAATTTCAGTTGTGGTTGAAAGCAAATATAAAAAGGAAGGGAAATGTACCACAACTATTGTACTATCCCAAATACATATCAGAGGTGGATAAATTTGCGAAGTGGAAAGCTTAAAACAAGGATTGGCATTGTGGCCTAGGCTACTAGTGTATTTGGCCGCCCCGAAAGGAAGACAAAGCCCCATCGGTGTTGCAGGCAGATGGTAAACAACCGATGGTGGGACGTGGGCCGGGCCCGTGTCGAGTTGCGCGGGGTGGGAGATCCATCTGGGTGCCATTGTCAGATATAACAATGGCATCAAGGAAGCACAAGGGCAATATATAGTTTACAACAATGCTGACTAAAATAAAAGAATGAATAAACAAAGAATCAGATGGAATTATGGAGCAAATTAGTGCCGGTTTGTATTAGAGCCGGCACAAATGTATACATTAGTGCCGGTTCCAACGGCTAGCCGGGCCGCTCTCATTAGTAACGGTTCGTGGCTAACCTTTAGCACCGGTTCTTGCCAGGAACCGGTACTAATGAGGATGGTGGCAGGATGTTGTCAGTCTGGGCCCCCTCCAGCACCTTTAGTACCGGTTCGTGGCACGAACCGGTACTATAGGTCCTCCTGCATATAAACCCTTCGTCCAGCTTGCTCTGTTCTTCCCCCTTTCCCCTCTCCTCTCCTCTCTGTTCTTCCTCTTCCCCTCGAGCTCATCCCACATTTTGCCCAAAATTTGTCAAGATTTGAAGGCCCCCATCCATTCAAGTGATCACAAAGGTTAGCAACTTTGTCCTTTCATCTCTCATTGCTAGATTAGCTCTTGCAATGCTTTATATAGTTATTAATTTGTGAGTTTAGTAATTTGGGAGGAAATATATATATGTGCTAGTATTTGATTTATATGCAATTTGAGGTCAAAAATAACACTTAGTTTGCATATGTAGGTGTGGTTTACTTAGTGCCTTCTAAATCTCCGTCGTAACCACCGTCGATCGCCCGCACTGTCTCTCGTCGCGGCACCACCTTGTGGTGAGCCTCTTGTTCATGAAATTTTATATAAAAATTGATGTTTGTGTGATTTGGATATATAGTTAATCATGTAATAATTATCTTACCCGACGTTGTTTGTTATACATAGTGCCATGGTTTTGATATCCGTCCCGTCGGCCCTCGTCCTTGTTATGATTCGGATGTGGTATATTCTCTTTTAAAACTATTTGTTGCATTTCGTGTTTATGACAAATTATGCCCATCAAGTTGACATAGATATTTTTATCTAGGAGGTATGTGAACCGGAAATTCCAACCGACCCTATTGTCGAGAGGTTAAATTTAGTAGAAAGAGAAAACGAGTACTTGAAAGAAAAATTGAAAAGAATTGAGGGGAGAAGATGGAATTGGAGTTGCATGTTGCCGATGTAAATCGATGATCACAAGATCAAGATGGAGAAAATGCGCTTGAAGAATAGAAAGATTAGAAAATATGCCATCGATAGTGAGGCTTGGTATCTTTATGCTGTTGGATCAATTGTTACCTTAGTTGTGATCTTGATCGCATTTGTTGTTGCATTTAAATGCTTTAGCTAGAGAGTTATTTGTTTGTTGCATTTAAGTGTTGTATGAACTTTATGTATGAACTTGTATTAATTTGGTCTATTCGGTGTTGTGTAATGAAGATGAGCCGACAATGGATGTATGATGACCGATGCTCTCCCCAGTTCGTTGAGGGCGTGCATACTTTTCTGCTTGCGGCTGAGGCAAACAAGCGGGCGGATGGTTTTATGCCTTGTCCATGTGCTGGCTGTAAGAATGGTCGCAATTACTCTCGTCAAGAACCATTCACGCCCACTGTTTGAGTCCGGTTTCATGCCCCACTATAATGTTTGGACCAAGCACGGAGAAAGAGGGTTATGATGGAAGACAATGAAGAAGAAGAGGACGACGACAGCTATCCCGGCCATGGGTTCCTGAATACGATGATACAACAATGGGGAAGAAGCTGAGCGTAATGCGGGAAGAAGCTGAGCCGGCAATGCGGGAAGAAGTTGAAGAAGAGGCATCAGATGAGCCTGTTGATGATCTTGGTCGGGCCATTGCCGATGCAAAGAGAAACTGCGCAAGTGATTTGGAGAAGAAGAAGTTGCAGCGCATGTTAGAGGATCACAAAAATTGTTGTACCAATGCGTGAGGTGAAAAGAAAAGGCTGGGCACCACTGCTGGAATTGCTGCAATGGAAGGCGAGAATGGTGTATCGACAAGGGATTTGGAAAGTTCTTTGGTAATGATAAAGGATATGCTTCCAAAGGACAACGAATTGCCCGAGAGTACGTATGAAGCAAAGAAGGCTGTATGCCCTCTAGGGTTAGAGGTGCAGAAGATACATGCATGCCCTAATGATTGCATCCTCTACCGCGGTGAGTACGAGGATTTGAACACTTGCCCGGTATGTGGTGCATTGCGCTATAAGATCAGCCGCGATGAGCCTGGTGATGTCGAGGGCGAGCGCCCCAGGAAGAAGATTCCTGCCAAGGTGATGTGGTATTCTCCTATAATACCACGGTTGAAACGTTTGTTCCAAAACAAAGAGCATGCCAAGGCGATGCGATGTCACACAGAAGACCGTAAGAAAGACGGAAAGTTGAGAGTACCCGCTGACGGGTTGTAGTGGAGAAAAATCGAAAGAAAGTACGGGAAGGAGTTTGCAGATGACGCAAGGAGCGTATGGTTTGGTCTAAGCGCAGATGGCATTAATCCTTTTGGGGAGCAGAGCAGCAACCATAGCACCTGGCCCGTGACTCTATGTTTGTATAACCTTCCTCCTTGGTTGTGCATGAAGCAGAAGTTCATTATGATGCCAGTGCTCATCCAAGGTCCTAAGCAACCCGCAACGACATTGATGTGTACCTAAGGCCATTAGTTGAAGAACTCTTACAACTGTGGAATGGAACAGGTGTGCGTGCGTGGGATGAGCACATGGGGGGAGAATTTGACCTAAAGGCATTGCTGTTCGTGACCATCAATGATTGGCCTGCTCTCAGTAACCTTTCGTGATGCACAAACAAGGGATACCGCGGATGCACGCACTGTTTGGATGATACCGACAGTATATATTTGAATAGTTGTAAGAAGAATGTGTACCTGGGACATCGTCGATTTCTTCCGAGCAGGCATCCCGTAAGAAAGAAAGGCAAGCATTTCAAAGGTGAGGCGGATCACCGGACGAAGCCTCGCCACCGTACTGGTGCTGATGTACATGATATGGTCAAGGATTTGAAGGTGATATTTGGAAAGGGTCCTGGCGGACAACCTGTTTCGAAGGACGCGGATGGACGCGCACCCATGTGGAAGAAGAAATCTATATTTTGGGACCTGCCATATTGGAAAGACCTAGAGGTCCGCTCCGCAATCGACGTGATGCACGTGATGAAGAATCTTTGCATGACCCTGCTTGGCTTCTTGGGCGTGTATGGGAAGACAAAAGATACACCTGAGGCACGGGAGGACCAGCAACGTATGCACGGAGAAGATGGCATACATCAGGGTCATGCAAGCTACGCTCTTACCAAAGAAGAGAAGGAAATCTTCTTTGAATTCCTGCTCAGTATTAAGGTACCGTCTGGCTTCTCGTCGAATATAAAGGGAATGATAAAGATGGCAGAGAAAAAGTTCCAGAACCTAAAGTCTCATGACTGCCACGTGATTATGATGCAACTGCTTCCGGTTGCATTGAGGGGGCTTCTACCGGACAACGTTCGATTAGCCATTGTGAAGCTATGTGCATTTCTCAATGCAATCTCTCAGAAGGTAGTCGATCCAGAAATCATACCAAGGTTACAGAATGATTTGGTGCAATGTCTTGTCAGTTTCGAGTTGGTGTTCCCACCATCCTTCATCAACATCATGACGCACGTCCTAGTTCACCTATGCGAAGAGATTAATGTTTTGGGTCCTGTATTTCTACACAATATGTTCCCCTTTGAGAGGTTCATGGGAGTCTTAAAGAAATATGTTCATAACCGTGCTAGGCCAGAAGGAAGCATCTCCAAGGGCCATCAAAATGAGGAGGTCATTGAGTTTTGTATTGACTTTATTCGACCTTAAGCCGATTGGTGTTCTGAATCGCGGCATAAGGGCAGATGGATGGAAAAGGCACGCTAGAGGGGAACAAATAATATGTATGGATGGACATTCTCTCTTTGAAGCACACTACACAGTTCTACAGAATTCCACATTGGTGGCTCCGTATATGGATGAACACAAGAATTTGCTACGCTCCAAACACCCGGAGCGGTTTGATGACTGGATTACACGTGAACAAACCAGGAGTTTCGCCAACTGGTTGTTGCGCATACGCACCATGCATGACACCTCTATTGAAGATGACCTGTACTTGCTGTCTCAGTTACCATCTTCGAATATAATGACTTTCAAAGGGTATGAGATAAATGGTAATACATTTTACACGATCGCCCAAGATAAGAAGAGCACCAACCAAAACAGTGGTGTCCGCTTTGATGCAGAAACCAAGACAGGAAAGGAAACATATTATGGTTATATACAGGACATATGGGAACTTGACTATCGACGTGGTTTAAAGGTCCCTTTGTTTCGGTGCAAATGGGTCAATATGCACTAGTAGAAAACCACCCATTAGTCCCGGTTCGTAAGGGCCTTTAGTCCCGGTTCAGGAACCGGGACTAATGGGTCGCTACAAATACCTCCCCCCTTTTGTCCCGGTTCTAAAACGAACCGGGACAGATGTGCCTCCACGTGGCCCTGTGCGCCGAGCCTAGTAAGGGGCCTTTGGTCCCGGTTGGTGGCTCCAACCGGGACCAAAAGGCATCCACGCGTCTGCATTGCAGTGGCTGGGGTTTTTGTTTTTTTTTAAATGAGGGGGGTTGGGGGTTTTGGGGGGTTAATTTAGGTGTTTCGTATATTGTGTTATCTAGCTAATTAATAAAGAGAAGTGTCCTCCCTTATGCCCGTGCTTGGTCGACGCTACGTAGTATATATACATAAGTGACTGAGAGAACCATTCAGTACAGAAGTTCGTCATGCATACCGAGAGAAGTGATCGATCGACCTCTCCTTCTCCGAGAGATTGGTCGAACAACAAGTTTTTTACTGGCTACATACATGTACAATCTATATAAGATCTCTTAATTACAAACCCCTAGCATTTGAAATCAACTTCCACATGGTATTCTCCGGCTTTACTGATGACGTGTTCAAGAAAGAATCCCGCCAATTCCTCTTGAGTTGCTTTCATGCGATCTGGTTCTAGGAGTTCATCCCGCATCTGCCACGTCTAATTAATTTGAAGGGGGTTAATTAATACATATATATGAATGAAAACTCAACAGAAATGATGGTGTAATAAAATGAAATTGTGAATATTATTGCTTACGCACTTCATATTGTCTTCTAGAGTAGCCCCGCTTGTTTTCAAAGTCGCGTTGTGGATGAACTCGCACACGTAGTATCCACAGAAATCATTCCCTTCCTCCTACCACAAGCACTTTACGAGAAATAGAGGTCAATCAAACTGATAATGAAGCATTATAAATGGCATTGATGAAAGTATAGCTATGGAATCAACGGGAGATGCGCGCAACTAGCTAGCCAGTAGTACTCACTTTCGGGTATACATATCGTAGCTCCTTCGGCAGTCCCGGAGCTTGTGCAGTGAACTGTTTCCAAACCCTGCAAGACAAATAAAATAATTATTATTACTTGAGATATCAGGAAATGAACAAAAAGTTGCCGATATGGTGCGATAATGATCGATTGAACTTACTTGCTGAGCATTTCAGTCATGTCCGCATAGGTGCTGGGATCTTTCCGTCTGGAGTCTAAGACGGTTACTAGTCCACGCTCAAGCTTAATCTCCAAAAGAATATAGTGGTACCTTCACACGCATGCATATAACTCATCAATTACATTAACCTCGCTCGAATAATAAGGTAAACCGAATATGCACACGACAGTAACACTCACGGGCCATTGTAAGGAAAGAGTATGGTATCTTTGTTTTGATTTTTGATTAACGATTGTAGCAAGTTGTCCTCGGCCTCTTCGACGTTCTTTTCACCCAGAAATACATCTATGATATTTGTGTTAATGAACCCAATATCATAGATTTCATTTTTTTTGCACTCGACGATCTTCAATCTGCATAATATATTGAGGATAAGTAATTATAAATACATGCAATGAAAGAACCGAGCTATATATAGAGACTAATGACAGAAATAGTACTTACAGGCAGTAGCAAAATACCATTAATTTATCGAGGGCCTTTTGATTGAAGAACTCGAAGAACTCCTCAAATGGAACACAAAACAGATCATTTGAAACGAGGTCGTGCTCCTCTTTAATGTTCAGATACAAACTGTTCGTCCCCTCAGACTCTCTGCAGGTTTTCATGTACCAACTATGGAATCTTCGCATCATTGTTGTCAGAGATTTTTCATCTTTGACGAGAGGCTTCCCGTACTCGTATCTGAATACGTCCACCTCTATGAAATCAGGAAGTGCATCGTCAGGCAGGTAATCTTCAAGATTGCCATAACCGGCCACCGTCCCCGGAGGATTAGACACATTGAGCGGGGGGCACGATTGCTGTGCTTGTTCGCCGAGCTGGGCAATTTTTTCCCCTTTGCTCGTTGTTCTTTTGACCTTTTATCACTGGCAGTAGTTCCCGACCGCTTGGCTTGGAGATATGTCTGTTCAGTAATGCGCTCATAGTTGGTTCTCGACGGAGACTTTGGTGGTTTCCTCAGGGCATCGAGAGTGCACTTTGCTTTCACCGGATCTACCTTATCCTCCGGAGGTGGATTTATCTTTGCTTTCACCCCTTCAAAGAACTCCTTCACTTGGGCCTGCACGATCGTATTGTTTTCCTCCTTGGTCCTCTCGTACGGTAACCGCTCATGTGCTTTAGAGGTGGACCGTATCTGTATTGCCTCCCTCTTCTTGTGCTGCTAGACGCCGGAGCAGACGGAGCGGCCGCGGGTCTCTGTCTTCTTTCGTGCTTGCTTACGAGGCGGAGGAGAAGGACTATGACGCGCCGGAGCAGCCGGGGTGGCGGCGGGTCTCTTCCGCCCTTGCTGGCGAGGCGGAGAAGGAGGAGGCGGAGTGCCGCCACGCGCCCGAGAAGGAGGCGGAGTGCCGCCACGCGTGCCCTGATCGTCACTCGCCGGAGGAGGAGGCGGTGGAGGAGGCGGAGTGCCGCCACGCGTGCCCTGATCGTCACTCGCCGGACGAGGAGGCGGTGGAGGAGGCGGAGTGCCCTGACTCACCGGAGGAGGAGGAGGAGGCGGAGGCGTCCAGTTCAGAAGGTTGATGAGCTCATTCCGCCATAGGCATGGAGTCTTCAGAGCAGAACCCAGCCTAGTCTCCCCTTCACCGGTAGGGTGCTCAAGCGCGAGGTCCTCAAATCCTCCGTTATTTCATCCACCATCACCTTAGCAAATCCTTCCGAATCGGTGGCAGTGATAAGTTGTGCCGGGTCCACTAGGATAAACTTGGCCAACAGCCGCCTTGACCTTGAAATTCATCCATCGCGCCATAATGTGGCAATTTTGAGACTCCGTGATACCATCCACGCGATAGCTGGCAGGAGCCGTCAAGACATGCTCCGGCTGAAGCAGCTCGGTGGAAGCCACGCTGCTTCTCCGCTGAGATGGCGGGGTAGCTTCGGGGGAAGCTTCGGCATGTCGTTTGTTGCGATCTGCTGCTTCTCGTTCCTCTTCTCGATCCTCTAGCCCCATTACTTTTCCAAGCAGCTCCTGCATTTGGTCCTGCGCTAGTTTCTTCCTCCTCTCGTGGGTTTTGTAACCCCCTGCGTCCGGAAAACCAACCTTCCACGAAAGGGAGCCTGGCGTGCCTCGTGTCCGTCCAGGGTGCTCGGGATTCCCAAGGGCCATTGTGAGCTCGTCCTTCTCCCTGTTTGGAAGGAACGTCCCTCGCTGCGCTGCATCGATATAGTGTCGAAGGTTCTTGACTAGTGTTTGCGATTGCTCGTCCGTCCATCGACATCGCCTCATTATAGGTCCAAGGTTCCGCCAGCTCGAAGAACCAAGTCCGCAACGGTCTGCCAGCGATTGTCTCTAGTTCGATCCCTTTTTCAAGCAGATCATGCTCAGCCTTGGACCACTTAGGCGGGCTTTGAGGTAGCCACGACCCCGTGCGATGGTGAAGCTTCTTCTTCGCAGCATTTTTCTTGTTTGTCTCCGACATCTTCTTACTCTTTTCCGATGTCTTGTGGGCCACAAATGCGGGCGATGATCTTTGATCTTCTCATATTTGCCGATGAATTCTGGTGTCTCTTTTTCTTGACAAACTGGTTCAGCTCTTTCCTCCACCTCCACATTAGGCCTGCCATCTTCTTAAGAGCACAAGACTTGATTAATTGCTCTTTAACGGCTTCTCCGGATCCTCCTCTAGCGGTAGGGTGAAATTTGCCTTCACTCACCCAAAGATCTTCTTTACGCATATCATTGACATAAGACACCTCAGCGTCTTCATCCTTACCAGGCTTATACCATTGTTGGATCTTGATCGGGATCTTGTCCCTAACAAGAACCCCGTGACCGAAAGCGAAAATGCCTTCCTTGTCCGGATGGGTTCAATCGGTTCGCCGTCGGGCGCGATTTCTATGATCTCAAACTTTTCATCCGAGCTCAACTTTTTCTTCGGGCCTCATCTCCTTACCGAAGTTGTGCTCCATCCGGAGGGCTAGAAATTATAAGGAAGAAAGACGACGGTAATTAATATGTGTACATATACCAAAACAATGGATGCATCAATTAACTTGTCAGCACGGGCTTAACTAATATATATATATACCTGGCCGGACTCGGTTCGGTGACCGGAGCAGTCAGCACGGTCTCCTTCGTCTTGTACCTCCATTGTGTCACCGGAGCCATCATGAACATAGTCCTCCTCATGTACCGGCATTAATGGGCTGAAGCCATCATAAACATAGCCCTCTTCTTCATCCAGCTGACCATCGGTGTCGATGAGAAATGACGCAACATCATCACTTCCATTTGCGATTATGTCCCCCAACATCGCTTCTGTTTCTTCGTCTCGGGAGTGCTCCATAGTTTCTGCAAATATTTACAACATGTCAATTATTATTCAAACATGATATATATATATATATATATATATATATATGTATAGCTAGCTAACCACAATAATTAAGGAATCATGTTAGTGGCCTCGACGCTGCTTCTCTAGGGTTTGGGGTCGCCTCGACACAAAGCTTCAAGGGTTTGGGGTGGCCTCGACGATAACGCTCTTTTAACTTGATAAATTTGGGTGGCCTCGAGTTAATTTGTCGGGTAGGGGCGTGGCGGGAGGGGATAGGAGACCAACATCGTTTTCTCTCTAGGGTTTGGGTGTCCTCGAGAGTTTTGGTCGAGCGAGAGGGCCGAGGGGGGTGCTGCAGTTGTATAAGTTATCATGGTCGAGAGGGGGTATATATATCGACCGCCCCTCATGTCGAAGTTATCTAGAGGGGGTTATATCGACAACGACGCGACATACATATACATGGGAAAATAATGTTATCGGGGAGGGGGTATCGGTACCACCCCCTCGTGTTGAAGTTTCTTCTTTCTCCTCTGTTCCTTTCTTTCTTCTTCTCCTCTTCTTTTTCTTCTTCTCCCTCGAGAAAGGAAAATAATTAAGGAAAAGGAAGAAAAGAGGAAGAAGGAAGAAGGAAGAAGAAGAAGAAGTAAAAGAAGAAAAAAAAGAGGAGAAGAAGAAAGGAATAGAGGAGAAGAAGAAAAAATAGAATTTTTTTCTTCTATTTTTTCTTCTTCTCCTCTATTCCTTTCTTCTTCTCCTCTTCTTTTTCTTCTTTTTTCCTCTTCTTATTTATTCCTCCTCTTCTTCCTCTCCTCTTTTTCTCCTTTCTTCCTCTTCTTATTTTCCTTTTTCCTCTCATTCTTTTTCTTCTTCTTCTTCCTTCTTCCTTCTTCCTCTTTTCTTCCTTTTCCTTATTTTACTTTCTCCTCTACACTAACGTAAAATGCACTAACCTAAAATCGATCAATATCTACTAACAACCTAAATATAAAATTAATACATATAGGAAAAACATATATAAACAAAAAAATGCTATGAACATTATATTCATACATACATATATAGCCACATCCATTCATCATATATATATATATATATAGATACCACATACATATATACATTATACATATGAAAAAATGCAATGAACAAAAAAATACACTTATGAAAAAAATACTATGAACATGTACATATATACACATACAAACACATATACACAAAAAATGCAAAAATGCTACGGAGCAAAATGCAGGGCAGGGGCGGAGGCAGGCAATGCAGCGGTGCTAAGCAGATGTGGGCGTGATGCAAGGTGGCGGCACAGAGGCAGGGGCGGCGGCAGCACCGGGCAGGCAGGCAGGGGGGCGGCGGCCAAGCAGACAGGGGCAGCGACGCTGTGGCCGCAGAGGGCGCGGGATGGGAGGGGCGCGGGAGCAGGCTATGCTCACAGGGGGCGGCGGCGACGGCGAAGGCGAGCAGCTTGACAACGTCGGTGGCGGCGGCGACGGCAAGGTGGAGCAGGGGCGTCGGGCGGCGACGGCGACGAGGAGGAGCAGGGGGAGAAGTGGGCGATTTGGCCGGAAATTGCTAAGTGCTGCTTATATAGCACAACCTTTAGTCCCGGTTGGTGGCTCCAACCGGGACAAATGCCCCCTTTAGTCCCGGTTGGTGCCACCAACCGGGACCAAAGGCCTCTTTTCGTCAACCCAAAGGGCGGGAAGCTATGGCCTTTGGTCCCGGATGGTGACTCCAACCGGGACTAAAGGGGGTGCATTAGTCCCGGTTGGAGCCACCAACCGGGACCAAATGCCCCTGTGCTGCCCGCATCGGGGCCAAAGTTTAGTCCCACCTCGCTAGTTGAGAGGGGTGCGCAGTCGTTTATAAGCCCCACTGCCGCACCCCTCTTGAACTCCTCTCT
The DNA here is from genome assembly GCA_021437245.1 of Aegilops speltoides. Classification (NCBI taxonomy): domain Eukaryota; kingdom Viridiplantae; phylum Streptophyta; class Magnoliopsida; order Poales; family Poaceae; genus Aegilops; species Aegilops speltoides. The sequence continues at coordinate 483,337,996 of CM038145.1, read as the reverse complement.
ACTGCAGGCTTATGGGCCTACTTGCTACTGCTTTGCCTGATGGGCCTTCTGGGCCTACTGTGGGCCTGAATCCTGGTCCAAAGTAGGGATTCAAGTCGTATTCAGGCCGTGGGGGCCCAGTAGGGGGCATTTTTTTTGTTTTCTTTACTTATTGTTGCTATTTTTATTTTTTTCCAGTTTTTTTGTTTTGTTTTCTGCATTATTTATTTTCTTTTGTTTTTTGCTTTATTTTTTAATTCTTTTTACTTTTAGTTTTAGGAAAATTATAAACTTTCTGTTAGTGCCATTACTTTTCAAATTTGAAAACACTTTTTTTTCTTACTTTATTTATTTTATTTTGTTTCTACTTACAACAAAATACTTATTTTTGTTTTTGGTTTTGTTTTCTGCATTATTTATTTTCTTTTGTTTTTTGCTTTATTTTTTAATTCTTTTTGCTTTTAGTTTTAGGAATAAACTTTCTGTTATTGCCATTACTTTTCAAATTTGAAAACACTTTTTTTGTTTTCTTTCTTGCTTTATTTATTTTATTTTGTTTCTACTTACAACAAAATACTTATTGTTGTTTTTTTGTTTTGTTTTCTGCATTATTTATTTTCTTTTGTTTTTTGCTTTATTTTTTAATTCTTTTTGCTTTTAGTTTTAGGAAAATTATAAACTTTCCACTTTTTTGTTTTTTTTGTTTTCTTAATTGCTTTATTTATTTTATTTTGTTTCTACTTACAACAAAATACTTATTGTTGCTATTTTTAATTATTACGAGGCGAACCATAAGACATTAAAGCATTTCAAATGAACTCTGAAAAAGTTGAAAGTTGGCATGGTATCATAAATTGACCCACACATAGCATGTGCATGTACAAAACGGACAATGGTATCATACTAAATCGATTACAAAGTTGGCATGGTATCATCATAATAGTTGCGGGAGAAAGTCTTCACTTTTTCTTCGCTTGTGTCATTTGCTTATTGCACCGTAACCATGGATAATCTTCATCGTTTATCAGGATGTTGGGGTCAGCCTTGTTGTCGGTGTCAAAACCGGCGGATCTCGGGTAGGGGGTCCCGAACTGTGCGTCTAGGCGGATGGTAACAGGAGACGAGGGACACAATGTTTTTACCTGTGTTCAGCCCTCTCGATGGAGGTAATACCCTACGCCCCGCTTGATTAATATTGATGATATGGGTAGTACAAGAGTAGATCTACCACGAGATCAATGAGGCTAAACCCTAGAAGCTAGCCTATGGTATGACTGTTGAGATGTAATGTTGTGTCCTCACGGACTACGGCCCTCCGGTTTATATAGACACCGGAGAGGCTAGGGTTTACAGAGTCGGTTACAATGGTAGGAGATCTACATATCCGTATTGCCAAGCTTGCCTTCCACGCCAAGTAAAGTACCTTAGGACACGAGCCGGAGTCTTCAATCTTCTATCTTCGTAGTCTGAGAGTCCGGCGGATATTGATAGTCCGGCTATCCGGACACCCCCTAGTCCAGGACTCCCTCAGTAGCCCCTGAACCAGTCTTCAATGACGATAAGTCCGGCGTGCATAATGTTCGGCATTACAAGGCGGGTTCCTCCCTTGAATAATCCAGAGAAGATAATGAACACCAGGATAGTGTCCGGCTCTGCAAAATAATTTCCACATTCCAACGTAGAGAGAGTAAAACACATACACCGATCCAATCTGCTGACGTATTATGCGGCATGACATCACACCGCAGCCAAGCCTTCGTTTTAATTGTTTTTACTATTCCACCTCAGCACGTTTAGCGAAGCGGCTTCCTTGGCACGCCCCGTCGAGCGAGATCGTGTTCCCTCTTCCGGGATTCTCATCAATACGTGCGTGGGTAACCCAACGCGCCATTGATGGTGGCGCTTGGGGATTAAGCGAGTTTTATCAGGCGGTGAGGGACGATAGTTTTGTCCGCCTATATATAAGGGATAAGGATTTACCTTCTCACCCACGCCTTCTTCCTCCTTTGCTCATCCGTCCTCGCGAACCCAAGCTCCAACGCTCAAGCTCGCGCATTCCGCCTCGACCCTTCTTGAACATGTCCGGAGGGGAGGCAAGTGGATGACCTCCACCGCCAAGGAGGAGGACATCACCAAACCGCGCGACGCGGATACCTCTCCGAAACATTGCGCATCGGCCGCCCGACGCGGGCAGCTCGTTCCTACCCCAGGACCTCACGAGAGGGTCGTTTTCCTTCCCCACTTCCTCCGCGGGCTGGGCTTTCCGCTCCATCCATTCGTCCGGGGGCTCATGTTTTACTATGGCCTAGATTTCCACGATCTAGCGCCGAACTTCGCCCTCAACATCTCGGCGTTTATCGTCGGTGCGAGGCTTTTCTCGCATCCGCCCCACTTCGCTCGTGGCTCAAGACCTTCAACGCAAGTCAAGATCGTGAAGGGGCGCAAGCGAATGCGGAGGCGCTATGTTGGGCAGCCGCCCAACGTCCCTTGGCTAGAAGGGACCTTCGTGGACTCCGCCAAGGGGTGGCAATCGGGTGGTTCTATATCACCGAGCCGCGCGAGCCCACATGGGCGGCGGCCCCGATTCAGATCTGGAATCCCCACGCAGCTCACCTCCCGAAAGAGAAGGGCTTGTGGGGCAACCCGTGGAGGTGACGGACTTGAACCTGCATCAAAAGCTGGTGAGCAATGGGCTCCGCTCGTCGACGTAGTCCAGTCATGCTCCTCCGGCGGATTCTCCCATGCCAAGAAAGGGCTTTTACTCTGTGGGAGTTTAATCCGGAACAGCACCAAACGCTGAGCGGGCTCTTCGATACAACATATGAAGGTGCCTGGAGGGTGCTATTCAAGAGCGCTGATGCGCCCGCATCCGCGACCGAAGACCGCGGTTTCAGCTTGCGGTCTCCGACTGATGGAGTAAGTGATTCGACCCCATTACGGGACACTTGCAGTAATTTAGATTGACTCTAGCGAGGTTTTTAATCTGCCTCTTTCCTTTGACAGGAATGGATGGAGAAGGCCCAGCTGATTATCAGTCCGGCTCCCATGCCAGAAGAACCAGTGAACGCCCAATTAGCTAGGCTGCTGGTTCCGGCACCGTACGTGGTGCCGGAGAAGAAGGCCAAGAAGGTGGCCACGTGGACTCGAAAGAGTTCCCGTAATCAAGCGTCGACGACGACGAGGATTCCTCCTCAAGACGAGGAAGAGGAGGAGGAGTACTCTCCCGAGGAGGGGAGAAGAAGAGGAAGGCCTCCCCAATCGGGCGGCGAAGGGTCCAAGAGGGGAGAACCATCCTCGGACAGTTCGCCAACATCAGCGTTGGCGAGGAGGAGTGGCCTCCAAGGGCTCGGCGTCCGGCAAGATCGTAAGTTACCGGATCATTCATATGCCGTATTATAGTATGTCGCATAGTGTCCTTCTAATGCCGCACTATTTCTTTAGTCCGGCCGGTGACGACTTTCCCGACTCAATGAGCGGTCGTTGGCGCCGTCGGATGTAAATTCCATCCCGATTGCCTCTACCCCACGCTACCAAGACGACGAGGCAGAATCCCATAGGGGACGCGCCAGAGGAGGCTCGAGGCGCCGTCAGCAGCCTCCGGACTTTGCGCGGACACGACTCCGAACCCGCAACGTTCCAGAGTCCGCAAGCACCCCCTCGAAGGAGGGGCAGATCGTGACGCCGGGCGGCCTCCGCCCAACCGGAGGCACCGGACAACTGCCGGAGGCGCCAAGGCGCCCATTGAGGAAGAACACCGCACTCTCATGAGTGCGGTGATTGAGAAGGTCCAGCTCGCCAAGGGCGGGCTGACCAAGCCTCGCAACAACCTTCTAACAGGCTTTGAGGTAAGAAGTTTAAAATTGCGATATAACACCGCATAGACAAGTAGCCTCGATGCTTAGTCCGTGTTCAAAAGAAAAGCCGGACTGAGGATCTATAACAAGATATACAGTGGTTTCTAAAATATGGGTTTGCAGGCTGCGCTGTTGACTTCTGCCGATTGACAGCGGAGGTCGAGGCGCCTGAAGAAGGACCTTGAGAGGTCGGAGCAAGAGCTCGGCCATGCCAAGAGGCAGCTCAAGGAAAAGAAGGTGAAGAACACCACTTTAGATATGTACCTTACGTAAAAGGGTTTTGGTTGCAAACAAGATTAACGAGGATAAAATGTGCAATGCACGGGGCCACGAACGAGGTGGCAGCCTCGAGAGATGCCGTGTCCGCGGGCGAACATAACGCGCCACGGAACGGGCTGAGCGAGAAAAGCAAGCGGCGCTGGTGGCGGAGGTTCGGCAAGAGCTCCAGGCTCTCATGAAAAAGCATGAGAGTTTGGAGCGTGACTCCAAGACTCGAGAGTCCGAGCTTGCCTCGGCTCTCGAAAGTGCCAAATCCGCCAAGGCCGAGGCCCAGAGGGCCCGCAAGGAGGTAGAGGACAGGAGGAAGATAGCAGCGGGTAAGGCGTTTTTCATGCAGAGCAAGCATGTTAATGTAAATTACCGGATACTTACCCGAATTCGGAGCTCTCCAGGGGCATTTGCAGATCTACCGCGTAGTGCGTCTGATGCCGCTGCGTTCTATCGTGGCGAGGAGGGGAGCTCAACGGAGAAGGTCTTCTGGTCTCAGTACACTGAGGCCGGCCATCCGGTGCCCCCAAGCGACCAGCTGAAGCGGCTGGTCGAACTCCACAAGGTAGCTGAAGAGGCTATGACGGGCCTCATAGTCCGGCTGTGGCCTGGTCAGGCCATGCCTGGCAGCTACTTTGGCCTAGTGCGGCGGCTAGTGGATGCATGCCCTAGGATTGATGTGATCAAGTGCTCCGCCTGCGTTGAAGGCGCTCGTCGAGCCCTTGCCCGCATAAAGGTGCAATGGGGCAAGCTGGATGCGGAGAAGCTTCTCACGGATCCGCCGCCGCCGGGCAAGGAGCACCGTACGCCGGAGCGATATTATAAAGTAGTCCTGAAGGGAGCCCGCGATATCGCGGATGAGTGTCCCCTTAATGTAATCCTTGAGTGAACTCACTGTGTGTTTATCCCGTGCGCCGAAAACTAAGTTTATATGCGCTATGAGCAACGCTTTGTTTAATTTAAAATATTACCTTCTGTGCAGCCGTTTGTTAAATATGAGAGATGGCAAGTCGTTGGCTTCAGCCCCCGAGCCACGAGTGCTGGGGTGTTCGGTGATAAACTTGAGCACTCTTGTTCCCATCTTTGGGTCCATCTAGGGAGGCACTCAACACGACGAACCAAGCGACCGGACTTATAATGCTTGAACACTCTCACTTAGCCATAGAATTCTATAATTTTAAATTTCGGCGAAGCCCCTGGTATTCGGAAGACCGAATCTGGGGCGCTATCCACGCCTTCGTCGGACATAATCCGGAACTTCGCTCGAAGCGGCATGAGTCTTTAGGGACCCGAAAAGACCTCTCGAACAGCGACCAGACTCTCGCCTTATCATGCCAGTCAGTTTTAGCTTTCTCCACTGAGGCGTTAACCCGGCCGAACCGGGGCGCAATCGCAGTGGTTCTCCTAGTGCCACCTTAGCCGACGGAACGGAACGTAAGGCACCAAAACATAGGAGCCGGGCAAACCCAACTATTGACCCAAGACATGATTCGGAGCTGATTCATATAATGCTATAAGTTCGGGGTGCCGCACTTTGTGAAAGTGTTCGGACTTAATCACACCGTAATATGGGGAACAGAAGCCCCTGGTGTATTCGACCGTACCAAAGTGTACGGGTGCAATATGTCACATGGTGAACATTTGTAAAGGATAACGCGATTGCCGTGAAAAGGTAATAAACTTGCAAAAAGGTAAGTGCTGCGTTATTTATGATGAAGTTACGCTAATAAAGCTTAACCGATACAAATAGTGCGGTAAGAAAGGGATTCAGACTAAATTAGCGTGTCCCCCTTCAGGGATAAGCCGGAGACTTGGTGTATGTAATTGAATTTAATGCTCGTAATGGAGACCACCTGAGTGTCGTCGCCGCCTTCTTTAATCCCTGACTGTTGTATCGTGAGTTCAGCAAGTTCGCCGACGGGCAGGGCTTCTATTTGGTAGAGTCCTGCATATATAAAAAGAAAAGATAAAAAATAACACCAAGGGGGGCGCTAGCACGAGCCCCTGGTGCGGTCGAGCCGCACTTTTCCATCCTTGAGGTGAAGCCCCTCCCCTGCGCCCATGGTATCTCCAAAGTGTAATGATGTACGCGGAGTGTTATTCTTGTGATAATACGCTGGCGAGGGTGGGGCCAGTTACTCTGGCGATGCTCGATCGCTACCGGTGGTCTTGGTTGGTGCTGCTCGGCGCTTTAATGTGTCCGCTTTTAGTCGCCGGACTAGAGAATTGCCGAGAAGGCTGCTCAGATTTCCGCCGCGAGAGCGCAGATGTTCCTCCGCACGGAGGGAGCGCTCAGATTCCCACCGACCGTAATGACTCGCGAGGGCCCGCATTTTGAGCTTTAGGTATGCATAATGTGGCACGCGCTGAATTTTACAAACGCTGTACGTCCGAGCAGGGCATGATAGCCGCTTCTGAAACGGGACTATATCGAAGATTAACTCTTCGCTTCGAAATTATCCGGGATCCAAGACCACTTCAGGTGTGTGAGCCTGCATAGCTTGGCTTCCACTCTGGGATGACACCTTTAAAGGTTGTCTTAGTAGGTTTGATCCTTGATGGGTCTATGCCCATTTTGCGACCGTGTCCCGATAAAGCAGGTTCAGTTGTTGCCGCCGTCCATCAGGACTCTTGTTAGGTGAAATCCATCGACGATTGGGTCTAAGACCAACGCAGCGAATCCGCCATGGCGTATGCTAGTCGGGTGGTCTCGTCAATCGAAAGTGATCGGACAGGAGGACCATGGATTGAATTTAGGCGATCGCTCCATCGCATAGACGTCCGTGAGTGCGCGCTTCCTCTCCTCTTGGGTATGTGGGTCGCGAGATCATATTCACCGCTCGCACTTGCGAGGGGAAACCCTTCGTCCTCTGTTGTTCGGGCGTCGGGTCTCTTCCTCGTCGCCGCTATTTAGCCCCTTGTCCTTGTGTTCGCAATTGACTTGCCGGCCTGCTGAACACCCAACAATCTCTATTGGTGTGATTAGCTGGCTTTTGGGTGCCATGTATCCGCATGAGCGGTCGAGTATTCTATCCAGATTGACGGGCCCGGGTTGTTCTTTTAAATGGCTTCTTCCATTGACCGGGTTTGAGTCGCGGAATCCGCATTGACTGCCGATCCTCTTTGCCGCCACCGTTAGTACGGCGCTTGTTTTGATTCGTCGTGACCTGCCGTGGTTGTCCTTAGAATCCGGACTGCCAGAATTTTTGCGGAGATTATTGCTACGGGCTAGCCAGCTATCCTCTCCCGCGCAAAAGTGGGTCATTAATGATGTGAGGACTGCCATGGATTTCGCTTCTCCTGCCCTGTGTGCGGGCTAGCCATTCGCCCTGGATGTTGTGTTTGAAGGCTGCAAGGGCCTCCGTGATCCGGACGATCGACTATTTGATTTTTCTTCGTCAAGAACCGTGTCGAGAACTGTCCGGCCGATTAAATGCAGTTGCTGAATAATGTGGCTTAGGTCGTCGGCGTCTAGAGGTCGCACGTATGTACCTTGGAAGTTATCAAGGAACGCGGCCTCTAGGTCTTCCCAACACCCAATTGACTCTGCGGGCAGGCTGTTAAGCCAATGCCGAGCTTGAGTGGGAGATATTTGATGGCATGTAGATCGTCACCGCGGGCCATATGGATGTGGAGAAGATAATCTTCGATCCACACCGCGGGGTCTGTCGTGCCATCGTAAGATTCGATGTTCACGGGTTTGAACCCTTCGGGGATCTGGTGATCCATTACTTCATCCGTGAAGCATAACGGGTGTGCGGCGCCCCTGTATTGGGAAATATCGCGACGCACCTCGAGGGAGCGCTATCTGCTGTGTTCGGCTCGGCCGGCGTTATGTCCGGCGCGACGGTATTCGTCGTGGCTCGTAGGGCGCCCACGTGATCCATAAATGGATCTAGATTGCCTTGCTTTGTCCTTCAAGATGTCTCGCAAGTCCGGCGCGTTCCTTTTTGGCTTCGTACTCCTGGATCGATGTTGGGGTACGGTCTTGGCTGGGGCCTTGAATGCTTCTCTGTCGCGACCACGGGGTGGTCGGTCAGCCATGTCGTGCGCTGGTGATAAAGGTACGTATGCTTCCTCCTCTAATCGGGGGAGCAGCTTGCGTCTTGGGTAACTTTTGGAGGGGGGTTCGAGTTTATACTCTTCGGCCGCGAGGACTTCTGTCCATCGATCGCCTAGCAGATCCTGGTCAGCTTGAAGCTGCTGCTGCTTTTTCTTTAAGCTATTTGCTGTGGCTATGAGCCTGCGCCTAAAGCGCTCTTGTTCGACGGGATCCTCGGGTATGACGAATTCGTCATCATTGAGGCTTGCCTCGTCTTCGGAGGGAGGCATATAGTTATCGTCCTCAACCCCTTCGTCTGCCGCCCTTTCGTGAGGGCGTACTTCTTCATCCTCCTGCGCTAAATCTTGCAGGAGGAGGTCATCTTCGGCACTCTCCGGAGTGTTATTGTCTCCCGTGCCGGATTCTCCATTCTTGTTGTGGCGGGATTTAGAGCGGCGCCGCTGACGCCGGCGTTTAGGCTGATTCTTCAAAGAATCTTCCTCCGCTGCTTTTTCGCCATCCCCTTCTTTCGGGGTGTCCACCATGTAGACGTCGTATGACAAGGTGGCCTTCCAGTGTCCTGTGGGCGCTGGGTCCTGATCGTCTCCGGCATCGTCGTCCATAGCGTCGATGTCGTCGGAGTCGTAGTCTAGCATGTCGGTTAAGTCCTCGACAGTGGCTACAAAGTGGGTGGTGGGTGGGCTCAGAATTTCTTCGTCGTCCGAACTCCAACCGTCCTGGCCATAGTCCGGCCAGGATTCTCCTGATAGCGAGAGATGCTTCAGAGAATTCAAGATATCGCCAAAAGGCGAGTGTTGAAAGATGTCCGCGGCGGTGAATTCCATAACCGGCGCCCAATCTGGTTTAATTGGCAGGGGCGCGGGAGGCTCGGAGTCCGGCAAGGAGTCCGGTGCCTCGGGATCACGAATTTCGCGAGGGACAAGATTGGTATTTGGCTCCATCGCCGTAGATGTTGAAGCCCCCGAGGCGGCGTCTATCCACCGACCCTCGTCATGGGCGATCGGCTCCGGGCAAGTAGCCGGGGCGGATTCAAGTGCGGCCACCAAAGCACTGTGCGGCGGCAGAGCTAGATCATGCCCATCGTCACAGTGCGGCGCGCTTGGCTGTGGCTCGAGTCCGTCGAAGATCAAGTCTCCGCGGTCGTTGGCCGTGAATTTTAGGCTTCCAAATCTGACCTGACGGCCAGGGGCGTAGCTTTCGATCTGCTCCAGATGGCCAAGAGAGTTGGCCCTTGAGGCGGCCGCCGAATATGAAGATCTGTCCGGGAGGAAAGTCTCGCCTGGACAAAGTGTCAAAGATTGAAGATGCCATCGAGCCTATTGGTGACGACACGGAGGAACTCTCAATGAAAGCACCAATGTCGGTGTCAAACCGGCGGATCTCGGTAGGGGTCCCGAACTGTGCGTCTAGGCGGATGGTAACAGGAGACGAGGGACACAATGTTTTACCTGTGTTCAGCCCTCTCGATGGAGGTAATACCCACGCCCCGCTTGATTAATATTGATGATATGGGTAGTACAAGAGTAGATCTACCACGAGATCAATGAGGCTAAACCCTAGAAGCTAGCCTATGGTATGATTGTTGAGATGTAATGTTGTGTCCTACGGACTACGGCCCTCCGGTTTATATAGACACCGGAGAGGCTAGGGTTACACAGAGTCGGTTACAATGGTAGGAGATCTACATATCCGTATTGCCAAGCTTGCCTTCCACGCCAAGTAAAGTACCTTCCGGACACGAGCCGGAGTCTTCAATCTTCTATCTTTGTAGTCTGAGAGTCCGGCGGATATTGATAGTCCGGCTATCCGGACACCCCCTAGTCCAGGACTCCCTCACTTGTCTTTAAAGGGAGGAATTTCATGAAACTTTTCATAATCTTCAGACATGTCTGTCTTGTCCTCTACTCCCATGATGTCCCTTTTTCCTGAAAGAACTATGTGGCGGTTTGGCTCATCGTATGATGTATTCGCTTCCTTATCTTTTCTTTTTCTCGGTCTGGTAGACTTGTCCTTCACATAGATAACCTGTGCCACATCATTGGCTAGGACGAACGGTTCATTAGTGTACCCAAGATTTTTCAGATCCACTGTTGTCATTCCGTACTGTGGGTCTACCTGTACCCCGCCTCCTGACAGATTGACCCATTTGCACTTAAACAAAGGGACCTTAAAATCATGTCCGTAGTCAAGTTCCCATATGTCCACTATGTAACCATAATATGTGTCCTTTCCCTCTCGGTTGTTGCATCAAAGCGACACCACTGTTTTGGTTGGTGCTCTTTTGATCTTGGTCAATCGTGTAAAATGTATTCCCATTTATCTCAGATCCTTTCCAAATCAATACAGTCAAAGATGGTCCCCTGGATAACAAGTACAGCTCATCACAAGCAGTGTTGTCACCTCTGATACGTGCTTCCAACCAACTACTGAAAGTCCTGATGTGTTCACATGTAATCCGGTCGTCACACCGCTCCGTGTGTTTGGAGCGCAGATCGTTCTTGTGTTCATCGACATACGGGTCACCAAGGTAGAGTTCGTAGAACTGTGTAGTGTGCTTGAGACCAAGAATATCCGTCTCTCGCATATTATTGAGTCCTTTCCAAGCGTGTTTTTCCGGTCAGTCTCCCTCATACGGCAATTTAGGGAGACCTATCTTCTTAAGGCCAGGAATGAAGTCAACACAAAACCCGATGACATCCTCTCGCTTGATGGCCCATGGAGATGCTTCCTTCGGCCTAGCGTTACGGACATATTTCTTTAGGACTCCCATGAACCTCTCAAAGGGGTACATATTGTGTAGAAATACGGGCAGAATGACAATCTCGTCAACTAGATGAACTAGGACGTGCGCCATGATATTGAAGAAGGATGGTGGGAACACCAGCTCAAACCGACAAGACATTGCACCACATCACTCCTTAGCCTTGGTATGATTTCGGATCGATCACCTTCGAGATATTGCATTGAGGAATGCACATAGCTTCACAATGGCTAATCGGACGTTTTCGGTAGAAGCCCCTCAATGCTACCGAAGCAGCTTGCGTCATAATCACATGGCGTCATGAGACTTTAGGTTTCAAACTTTTTACGTGCCATATTTATTATTCCTTTTATATTCGACGAGAAGCCATCGGGACCTTCATACTAAGCGAGGCATTCAAAGAAGATTTCCTTCTCTTCTTTGGTAAGAGCATAGCTGGCGGGACCTTCATCTCGCTTTGGAGGCATGCCGTCTTTTTCGTGCAAACGTTGCAGGTCCTCCCGTGCCTCAGCTGTATCTTTTGTCTTCCCATACACGCCCAAGAAGCCTAGCAGGTTCACGCAAAGGTTCTTCGTCACGTGCATCACGTCGATCGAAGAGCGGACATCTAGGTCTTTCTAGTAGGTTAGGTCCCGAAATATAGATTTCTTCTTCCACATGGGTGCGTGTCCCCCAGCGTCACTCGGAACAGCTAGTCCGCCGGGAACCTTTCCAAAGATTATGTGTAAATCATTGACCATAGCAAGTACGTGATCACCGGTACGCATGGCGGGCTTCTTCCGGTGATCTGCCTCGCCTTTGAAATGCTTGCCTTTCTTTCAACATTGATGGTTGGTCGGAAGAAATCGACATCGCCCTGTACACATTCTTCCCGCAGCTTGCCGTATATACTATCGGTGTCAAGTAAACAGTGCGTGCATGCGTGGTATCCCTTGTTTGTCGTCTCCGAAGGTTCTTGAGAGCGGGCCAATCGTTGATGGTCACGAACAGCAATGCCTTTAGGTTAAATTCGTCCTGTTTGTGCTCATCCCATGTACTTACACCGTTTCCATTCCACAGCTGTAAAAGTTCTTCAACTAATGGCCTTAGGTACACATCAATGTCATTGCCGGGTTGCTTAGGGCCTTGGATGAGAACTGGCATCATAATGAACTTCCGCTTCATGCACATCCAAGGAGGAAGGTTATACATACATAGAGTCACGGGCCAGTGCTGTGATTGCTGCTCTGCTCCCGAAAGGATTAATGCCATCTGCGCTTAAAGCAAACCATACGTTCCTTGGCTCACTTGCAAACTCATCCCAGATTTCTCTCGATTTTTCTCCATGCGACCCGTCACCGGTGCTCTCAACTTCCGTCTTTCTTACGGTCCTCACTGTGCCATCGCATCAACTTGGCATGCTCTCCATTTCTGAGCAGACGTTTCAACCATGGTATTATAGGAGCATACCACATCACCTTCGCAGAACCCTCTTCCTGGGGGCTCGCCGTCAACATCACCAGGTCATCTCGTCGATCTTATACCGTAATGCACCACATATCGGGCATGCGTTCAGATCCTTGTACGCACCATGATAGAGGATGCAGTCATTACGGCATGCATGTATCTTCTGCACCTCCAATCCTAGAGGGTATACGACCTTCTTTGATGCGTATGTCTTGTCGGGCAATTCGTTATCCTTTGGAAGCTTCTTCTTCAATATTTTAAGTAGCTTCTCAAATCCTTTGTCGAGCACTGACATTCTCGCCTTCCATCGCAGCAATTCTAGTACGGTACCGAGCTTTGTGTTGCCATCTTCGCAATTGGGGTACAACCCTTTTTTGTGGTCCTCTAGCATGCGATCGAACTTCAGCTTCTCCTTTTGACTTTCGCATTGCATCCTTGCATCGACAATGACCTGGCGGAGATCATCATCATCGGGCACATCGTCTGGTTCCTCTTGATCTTCAGCAGCTTCGCCCATTGCACATCATCGTGCACATCGTCTGGTTCCTCTTGATCTTCAGGAGCATCACGGTATTCAGGGGGCACATAGTTGTCATCGTACTCTTCTTCTTCGCCCTTTTCCATCATAACCCCTATTTCTCCGTGCCTCGTCCAAACATTATAGTGTGGCATGAAACCCTTGTAAAGCAGGTGGGTGTGGAGGATTTTCCGGTCAGAGTAAGACTTCGTATTCCCACATACAGGGCATGGACAACACATAAAACCATTCTGCTTGTTTGCCTCAGCCACTTCGAGAAAATCATGCACGCCCTTAATGTACTCGGAGGTGTGTCTTGAACCGTACATCCATTGTCGGTTCATCTGCGTGCATTATATAATGAAGTTACCAAATTAATAGAAGTTCATCATCACTTGAAAACCAAAGTACATACATAGTTCTCATCTAGCAACATAAAGCTCTGCAGAGCATCTAAATTAATTAAACCATACACTGAAACTATGTAAAACATTTCAATGCGAAAACAAATGCGATCATAATCGCAACCAATGTAACAACTGATCCTACGGCATAATGATACCAAGCCTCGGTATGAATGGCATATTTTCTAATCTTTCTAATCTTCAAGCGCACTGCATCCATCTTGATCTTGTGATCATCGACGACATCCGCAACATGCAACTCCAATATCATCTTCTCCTCCTCAATTTTTCTAATTTTTTCCTTCAAGAAATTGTTTTCTTCTTCAACTAAATTTAACCTCTCGACAATAGGGTCGGTTGGAATTTCCAGTTCAACAACCTCCTAGATAAATAATATCTATGTCACGTTGGTCGGCATAATTGTCATAAACAATAAATGAGCAAATAGTTATGAAAAGATAATATATACCACATCCGAATCATAGACAGGACGAGGGCCGACGGGGGCGGATACCAAAACCATCGCACTATATAAGATGCAATAATAAAAGTAAGAAAATAATACAAGTATCTATCTAAACATACAAGTAAGAATATTTTTCCTTTCAGAAAGAAGATAAGAACAAGAGGCTCACCACGGTGGTGCCGGCGATGAGATCGGCGCGGGTGATCGACGATGGTGAAGACGGGGACGGGGCGTGACGGACCGCTAAACCTAGACAAATATTGAGGAAAATGGAGCTTGGCGGTCGAGCTTGGAGGGGAGAAAGCTTAAGTAGTGTGGCTCGGGCATTCCATCGAACACCTCGTGTGCATAGGAGGTGAGCTAGAGCACCACAAAGCTCTCCCCTCGCCGACCACGTAAAACAGAGCACTGGGAGTGCTCTGCTCGCGAGCAGGGGGTATATATAGGCAGAACCATTGGTCCCAGTTGATAGGACGAACCGGGACTAAAGGTTGGCCTTTGGTCCCGGTTCGTGCCACCAACCGGGACCAATGGTGGTGGGCCAGGAGCGAGGCCCATTGGTCCCGGTTCGTTCTTTAGACCGGGACCAAAAGGTCCAGACGAACCGGGACCAATGGCCCACGTGGGCCCGGCCGCCCTCGGCTCAAGAACTGGTCCAATGCCCCATTGGTCCCGGTTCTGGATTGAACCGGGACTAATGGGCTGGACCGGCCTGGACCATTGACCCCTTTTCTACTAGTGATGACACGAGGCGGGGTAACGGAAGACCCGTAGTACGGAATGACAACAGTGGATCTCAACAATCTTGCGTATGCAGACGAACCATTCGTCCTAGCCAATGATGTGGCACAGGTTTTCTATGTGAAGGACATGTCTACCAAGCCAAGAAAAGAGAAGATAAGGAAGCGAATGCATCGCACGATGAGCCAAAGCGGCACATAGTTCTTTACGGGAAGAGAAACATCGTGGGAGTGGATGACAAGACAGACAAGTCAAGATTATGAAAAGTTCGATGAAATTGCTTCATTCACAAAGTGAATATTGACTGAGCATCCCGTTAAATGATGAAGATTTTCCATGGTTACGGCGCAAAGGGACACACGCTGAAGAAAAAGTTTCACACCCAAAGATGCGGGATGTGATCGGCTTCACTATCATCACTTTCTTCTGTGTTTCACACCCAGGAGGGAATGTCTGTAATAGTTAGGGTAGTTATGTGTTTTGGCATTTGAAACGCGAAGAAATTTTATGTGCAAACAAATTCTTTTCATGCATTTACTGATTTTTTTCTAGCTAAATGACCCTGAAATTGAAAAGCAATTCAAATGAACTCAGAAAAGGTTGAAAGTTGGCATGGTATCATAATTTCATACAAATAGCATGTGCAAGAAAGTAGAGAGGCTTACGGCAAAACTGGATGCACTTCGTGTACAAAATGGACAATCTCTTTCAAGTATCGGGGTTTCCATTTAAAACTGAACTGTTACAAAGGCATTTCATTTTTAAATAACCTAAGCATTACTAAATTGAATATAATGATAAAACACACTAATATTAAACATAAGAAAAAGAATCACTGAAAAAACTTTTTTCAAAGTTAAGTTATTCACAAACTAGTGATTCACACAAATTTCAAATAATTCAAAATTTAAACTATTCAAATTTGAAATCTACCGGCACTAACAGAAAGTTTGTAATTTTTTATACCTAAAGCAAAATTATTCACAAAGAAACACTAAATACAGCAAAAAACAACTCAAAAATGAATAAAACAAAAAAATAAAACAAAAAAATAAAGCAAAAAAATAAAGCAAAAAAATTAAGAAAAAAAAGCTCACGACCGGCCAAAGCGGCCTGCATACGACTAGCGTCACAACCTTTCGTTGGGCCAGGATGCAGGTTCAAGGCCTAGTAGGCCCACTAGGCGAAGAGAATGTAGGCCCAGTGGGCCTGGTTGGGAGAGGAGCTCGAGAGAGCTACCGTGACTGGGGCTTATAAACCGGTGCGGTAGCCCTCGACTAGCGAGGTGGGACTAAACTTGTCAAGCACCGCACATGCGCCAACAAGCACCCCTTTAGTACGGGTCATGGCACAAACCGGTACTAAAGGGGGGCCTTTAATACCGGTTTGTGCCACCACCCGGTACTAAAGGGGGTCGCTTCCCGCCGCTTGGCCTGGCCAAAACAGGCCTTTAGTACCGGTTGGTGGCTCCTAAAGGTGCCTTCTATATATGCTAGAGTGCGAAAATTTCAGTTTCCCTCTCTGTTCGTTCCTCTGTTCCGTCGTCTCCGTCGTCGTCGCCGCCGCCCTCGATCGTCTCCGTCGCCGCCCCCGTCCCCGTCGCCGCCCTCGTCTCCGTCGCCGCCAGGCCCATCCCGTCGCGCCGTCCCGTCCCGTCGCGCCGTCCCGCCATCGCCGCTTATCGTCGCCTCGCCGCCGTCGCCTCGCCTCGCCTCGCCATCGCCTCGCCGTCGCCGTCGCCCGCTGTGAGGCCTCCTTGAGCCCATACACACACACAAGCATGTTTAATTAGTTTAGATAATTAGTCTTTAATTAGTTTAGATTATTTAGATTATTATTTTGTATGTTTAATTAGTTTAGATAATTAGTGTTTAATTAGTACACACACACACACACGTATTTTGTATGTTTAATTAGTTTAGATTATTTAGATTATTATTTTTTCAATATTATATATGTATGAATGCATGTTAGATGGATATAATTAGTGCTTAATCAGTGTTATTTAGATTATTTAGATTAGCATAATTAGTGTTATATAGAAATGTTAGAAATTTTAGTTATCAAAATCCAATCATTAAAAAAATGTTACTTTTTGCGGGCATATAGCTAGTATTTGTTCTCGACGATGCCGGCCCGCATCTCGCCGTCGACCCATCCATGACGACGCCCAGCCGACCCATGTCCGGACTGGCTCCGGCTAGCTAGCACTTGGGAGGTGCTGCACGGAGGGCGCGCCGCTTGATGAGGAACCCGGCCCGGTCCCGTCGTCGACCCCGATCTCGTTTGGTGGCGTTAGCGTGGGCGATTTCGGTGTGGAGGATCCGGCCCCGCCGGAGGTGGTACGTCACCGTGTCAGGGAGGAGGACGAGCACGTCCATCGCTACATGGTTGCGTTAGAGGGCGGCAGGTTCTCCAATACGTGGCAGTATCTTTGGGGATCTCACTTCAGCTATGATCCTGTGAGGGTTCCTTCTCTTTGGGTGTCCAGCGCCCGCGCCGGAGGAACCGCGAGTGTCCTAGATTCTTCTGTAGTATTCGATCTTTATTAGCTAATAGCCAGTGATGTACTATTCAATATTATATATTATTCGAGACGATGTATTCGAGATTATATCTATTATTCTAGATGATGTATTCGAGATTATATCTATTATTCGAGATGATGTAATTTGAATACTAAATTGTTTTATATTTCTTTTGGATTAGTTAAACAAAAGCTATGGCAGACAATACCGAAAGAGAGGGAGAACAGACCATGTTCGATATGATACGCGGGCCAGATGATAATTAGAATGAAGAAGATTATGATGGCTCCGAATTTCTAAACAACACCGGAGAGGTTGATATGATATTCGATCGCGACGACGAAATTGATGAAGTCATGAACTACGATTATGACGATGACGAAGAACATGTTGATCCTGAAACAACAAAGACCGGCGAGGTATATATATTTATATAAGCAGGCATCTGGTGATCATCACATGTTTTAAATGACTTGAAGATATATTAACGAATCGATCTTTGTTCTTTCAGCCATCCGGATCGAGCAAATCTTGTGCAAATGATTAAACGAGGCCCGAACAAAAGTTGAAGCCGGGCGTAAAGTACAATATCGAGGCATGCAGCCCTGCTGGCAAACCATTAGCGCCTAAGAAGATTGTGGACAAGTTTGTTCGTCAGTGCAGAGTTCTTGTGAAGGACCAACTCCCGATCAAACTTCAAGAATGGAGAGAGCCAACAAAGCCACGTCCAGATGTTACTTTTGTCGACAAGAATCAAAAAGATCTGCTTTGGGATACTCTCATGGAACATTTCACCCTACCGGATCATTTCACGTAGCGGATGTGCGAGAAAGTCAAGGAGGCTGCTCTTAGGATGATGGTGATTGCATTCAAGAACTACAAGAATCGTGAATGGAAGAAGTACGTCAGGGGAGGAAGGAAGACTCCAGTATTCAAGGGAATACTAGAGAACCAACGTGATCATTGGGACGATTTCATGAAATTCAAGGATCTGGAATTAGCTAAGGAACGGTCGAGAATAAACAAGAAGAATGCCGAAAAAAGGATAAGTTCCATAAGCTGGGGCCAGGTGGCTATGCGGTGGCAATGCCTAAGTGGGATAAGTCTGAGAAAGAGATGGAGGATGCAGGTGTCACTCCGGCTACCAAGAGCTGCCCCCCCCCAGGGTCAGGACTTGGTTCTATGCGATGGGGGAGAGTTGGACCTGGAGACAGGAAATGTTTCGACGAGGGCAAGTCTGAAGGGAGCCGACGATGCAATACTTATTGCAATAGAAGAGGCACGCTCGGGGGTGTTCCAGCCCAACAGAGAGAACGACGAGCTTACGCGTGCCCTGGGAAATCCTAAACACCCGGGAAGAACACGAGGCAAGGGCGCTATTCCATGGTATGAGGGGTTTTCATAATGGAACACCGACTACAGAACCCGTGCGAGAAAGAAGATTGCGGAGGAGAAGAAGAGGAAGATGGAGGAGGAGCAGAGGAAGCGGGACTATGAACGCCTTCAAGGCCTAGAAGCAAGTCAAGCAGAATTGGCAGTCAAATTCTAGCGGCAGCAGGAGCAGATCGACTGACTTACCCATCAAAGGGGGTCTCAGCAGCTGCAGCAGCTAGCGGATGATCCAGCATTGGATAGCACCGGCCCATCCATGCCGAGAAGCAGCGTGGGTTCCGTCCCGAACGACGCAATGTTGGGTAGACACCCCGTGGATGACATCACGGAGAACACTAACTGCGAGCTACACGTCAAAATGAAGAACATATCCATGAAGGTGGCAGACGGCTTTGCTTTCACAAATCCCCCCGAGGCAACCTTCCATTGCAACCCGATTCCAGCAGGCTATGCTTGTGTCTTGGTTGATGAGGTGGTGGACCCACCATATTCGGGCTCTGACTTGACATTGCCGGAGCCGACGGCGAAGCGCTTTCTCGAGAGGCCAAACATCATATCATCCTATGGAAAAAGGATTGCATCATCTTTCAAGGCCACCGACACCGCGTCACCGAGTCCTCGTCGAAGTCCGCCACCGAGTCAGCGAGACTCCGCTCCCGCAAGTCCACCAAGTCCGACAAAGTGTCAGCCACTCCTCCTCCTCCAAGTCCGCAAACTGTCAGACAATCCTCCTCCTCCAAGTCCGCCACAGCGTCAGACGTCCCTCCTCCTCCAAGTCCAGCACAACCTCAGCCCTCCTCCTCGTCCAACTCAGCCCCGTCGGCCGTCTCCGCCGCCAAGAATCAGCAGAAGAGACACCCGCAGCTATGGTGCATAGCGGCACGAGTCGAGGTAGTACAGAAGTACAGCAGAGGCAAGCGATATAAATATGGTCCAAGCCTCAAGCCTCTTCCGCAGAGGTCTTATGACAGGTCCGAGGAGGAAATCACAGCCATATCGAAGGCCGAGGTGGAAGCCCATTTTGCACCGAAACCGCCACCGCCGCCAAGGGAGAAAGTGCCTGAGGAAACGATTGACCACTTCACTCGTATGGCTCAACCACCAGCTCCCAAGCCTGTTGACACAGACTATGAGCGCCACATCAGGAAGTTAAATCGAGCATGTCTACAAAGGGAGGTGAGCACGTCTACATCGGGATCGAGCAAACAAGAAGCAGCAGCAAAAAATGTGGGAAAACCATTCCCCAGCTGGGAGAACAAGCGGCGCAATCGATCCCCTCACTTATTGTGCCAACAACAGGTGACAGTACGCGCGCCCAATATTATTGTGGGAAAACAGTGCACGTTCCCGAGGTGGGCAATGTGGTAATAACGGAGGAGCATATAATGCAGGCTGAAGTTCTCAACATCACTGTTGGACAACTCCTCGAGATCGAGCCCATGCCTTTGCTTAGACTGGATGAAATAAAACGGAAATATGTCCGGGGCCAACCTTTGGTCGCGCCAGACAAGGTCAAGAACCTCCCAACGAGAATGTATGAATTGCATCAATGGTACATGAACATTACCAAGATTTTAGATCGATTGTCCCTCATGGTGAATGTCAAGAAGGACCATTACTACCATGAGAAAGTTGTGTCCGTTGAGTATTTAGAACTGTTTCAGTTATACAATCAAGACGCACTCGACAAATCTATCGTCAGTTGCTATTGTCTGTAAGTGATTTCTTTCTATAATTTAAGTCTCAAGCTAGTTGTAGTGATCCTTTGATCAATCATTACCTGTAATTATCCTCACTATATTCTTTTCTGTGGTATTATGCAGGATGAAGATATATGAAATGAGAAAAGGTGGACGCTTTGGCATTGGGTTCATTGAACCAAACACCGTTAATGAATACACCTGGAAGATAAATGAACGTCAGCAAAAGTACGTAGAGGACAGCATGCTAGAGTTCTTGAAGCGCCTCAAATACAATGAAGATATACTACTTCCTTACAACTTCCAGTGAGTCACACTGTCTTGTACTACAAATTCTCTGTTTTTGCCTAATAGCTAGCTACATGTTTTTGCTTACATATGCCCGCTTAATTAAGACATGCAAACGTGTGTGCATGCAGATTGCACTGGGTCTTGTGTATCATTAAAGTTGACGCCGGAACAGTTGAAGTACTGGACTCACTAATCTCAGAAAAAACTGACTATAACATCTTGTATGGGATAGTCAACAGGTAATTTCAATCATTATTAACTATATATCTCGGCCTATTTAGTTCGTCATTTCATGATATGAACTATTTAATAACCCCTTTATTCATTTTCTTTGTCGGCGGGCAGGGCTTGGGCAAGGTTCATCGCCGTCACGCCCGGCGAATGGAAAAAAAAGCTTAAATGGTTTCGACCCAAGGTAAGCAATTAAGTAGTACTATCTAACTAGCTAGCTGCCATCTCTTTAATTATCACGCTTGATTAATTTGTATCTAATCAAGTTCCATTCTCGTAAAGGCCCTGAAGCAGGCGCAGGGGACTGATCTGTGTGCATTTTGCGTTTGCGAGAACATTCGCATGATGGCGTCCGAAAGGAGCGGATCTCAAAGACAGGAATGGGTACGCTTGTCAGAACACTATTCACAATTTTTACACCATATGGATATCTAGTCACACAACTAATACACATGCATATTGATCTCCTTCTTAACAGTTCAAAGAGGTGCGGGAGAAGCTCATAGAAACGGAGCGCGTAGAAGCACTTCAAGAGGAAATAGCGGGATTTTTGCTCGACCAGGTCATAAATCCGAAGGGAGAATTCTATTACCCGCTACCGCCCCCATGAAAACCACTTCCAATTGTCATTGTGCTCCGAAGGCACCAATTAGGCTAATGTCACTGGCTCCGAAGGCAACATTCATATGTAGGAGAAATTGTATATAGCTATAAATGAGTGTATGTGTGAATTAATTAATATGGTGGTTTGTACAATGTGTAGTATCGTAAAATACCAGCAAACGAAAAAGAATTAAAATGGAAACACAAAATTAAATGAAAAAGAAATCATAAAACTAAACCCCCCCCAAACCTTATAGTACCGGTTGGTCTTACCAACCGGTACTAAAGGGCTCCAGGCCCCCGGAGCTGGCTCGTGCCACGTGGTTGCCCTTTAGCAACGGTTCGTGCTGAAACGGTACTAAAGGGGGGGCCTTTAGTGACCACAATTTAGTGCCGGTTATGTAACCGGCACTACAGGGCCTTACGAACCGGTGCTAATGCCCGGTTCCGCACTAGTGGATCTATGATGTGTTTGTGAAGAGAAAATCATCGGCAAACGCCATAAAGATTAATAAAAAATTTAGGCATGTTGTTTCAAGTTCCCTTTTTTAGGGTATGTTGTTTGAAGTTATGACCCTATTGGGACGCAAACGTGCAAGTTACAAGTCTCAATCCAATGGAAGAGGACTTGCCTCAAAATTCCATGATAATCTAAATTGATGCGGAAACCTAGCAAATAGGTTATCTTCTGAAGCGACACATTATCTAGTATTGTGGTACTTCTTTTTTGCACTCCACAGTTTTTTGTTATCAATTTAGCTTGGCCCGCCTATACCTAAAGGGTGGCACACTAGGATCGAACTACTGATATGTTGGTTCTATCAGACCACTCAGTGACCATTGGATTATAGCATAATAGAAGTTGGATCAATAGGAGGGAAGTCTATGTTGTTTGTTAGATTCCTTCCTAATGGATGCTTTTACTAGCCCTTATTGCTTGCTTTGGGCACAAATGCTTCCGAAACGCACGCATATGCTGAGGTCCTTGTTGCTGCTGCTTCGATCACACAGAATGCCCGATCTAATGCTAGTAAAACTTCATGCTTCTTTATTTCACAAAAAAATTCAACAGTTATTTAGATGCTAGTACAGTTTGCTTCCAATGCATATCAAATTTCATATGATCTGGTGAAAACATTTGTCTGGTGTAACATTTTATTTCGATTCCACCGCAATATAAAAATCGGTCCTACGGCGCGATAATTTGCTTCCATCTCAATCAAATTTAGGTTAACCCTAGCAAAATAGCCCATTGCTTCCATATAGCAGAATTTTGTATCCAAGAATTCTACATAGGAAAATTTGAGTCACATGCATCTTCTTTTTATTATGTTTGCAACACAAGAAAACTTTGCTTCCACCCCTTAAAAAACTGTTTCATCACAAAATTAATTTGCTTCTGACAATAAGTTTGTTTCCATGCTTACTTCGTTCATACAACATCTTCATGTACGACAGATTTACTTCCTTCAAGACAACAATGATATAATGATTTTAGGTTCATACTGTGTCCATAGACTATAGACTTGCTTCTCTTCATCTAGCATGAGGTCCTCTTCATTGTGTGGTCAGAGCCAGGTGTCGCTGCGATTCTTAGTGTATGTACCGTTCGCTTCAGCATAAGTATACTTCTTTATTTCTAGTGATCTGAAAATGTATAAAGTGTAGTACACTGGCATTTCGAAAATTATGTAAGTAATCTATGGAAGAAAAAAAATACATAGACCAAACAAACAAATGTCAAATCATACGACAATGTGTCATATTACAGCAGTGATAATAATGAAAATAAATTTCGGAAGCAAGTAGGATATATGAAAGTAAAACAATGGACACAGAAGAAGTATATGTAGCATAATTTAGAAACTCCATAACATGTAAGAATCATCTAAATATAGCTATCTCAACATAACTCGTCACAATTAGAAGCATATTGAAACAAATATTATAAACACGTCAGCTAATATATATATGAACATATGCTATTATGTTTGGAAGCATGAAAGTAAATCGAAAAGGGTTAGTAATGGAAGAATGCAGGAGAAGATAATCATACACACAAGCATGGCTATATAGTAGTTGAATTAATCATTCAAAACCATGAAACACGAATTGATAAAATTTGAAGCATTGCTAGCAAGAATTTGGAAAAATACTAACACTACCTATCTGAAATAACTATTGGAAATATAAGAAGTGTAAACTAGTGTTGCCTGATGCAAATATTAACCAGAACTAATGAAGCGCATGGTATTGTGACCCGAATTTCAGTTGTGGTTGAAAGCAAATATGAAAAGGAAGGGAAATGTACCACAACTATTGTACTATCCCAAATACATATCAGAGGTGGATAAATTTGCGAAGTGGAAAGCTTAAAACAAGGATTGGCATTGTGGCCTAGGCTACTAGTGTATTTGGCTGCCCCGAAAGGAAGACAAAGCCCCATCGGTGTTGCAGGCAGATGGTAAACAACCGATGGTGGGAGGTGGGCCGGGCCCGTGTCGAGTTGCGCGGTGTGGGAGATCCATCTGGGTGCCATTGTCAGATATAACAGTGGCATCAAGGAAGCACAAGGGTAATATATAGTTTACAACAATGCGGACTAACATAAAAGAATGAATAAACAAAGAATCAGATGGAATTATGGAGCAAATTACATATAATGAAGAAACATATGTAATATAATAAGGACGCATTGCGTGTTTCAATGGGAATAGCAATGGTATTAGCAATTTTGTGGGGAAAAGAATCAGGGACTGTGAAAAGCAATGATTGTTCACACAAGAAGCACATAAAATATGTTTGGGAAGCCCCATTGGAATGAAGCATGAAAATACTCTAGGAAATCATGAGTCCTCTTAGTTGCTATGATGGAACATTAAAAATGTAGACAAACTAAAGATTGCAGCCAACATTAGGGGGTGTGAAACATAAGAAATTCCTTGTTACAACAACAATCGAAATTTCTTTAGAGGGTGTGAAAAAAGCACATAGGCAATGTTTAGATAATATATGGTGGGGTCAAATGACTGCGAGCTAGAAGAAAACATAAATGATGATTGGTGCTCACAATCATAGTTGCTTCCTTTACTAGATGGTTTCTCGCGTCTATTACTTTCTTAAAATGGATCAACGGTGGAATTTGCTTTCCATGCATGCAAATGGAAAACGCAAGTCGATATTTAGAGGAAATGCACACATTGGAAATGGGTGAAGTCTGCCTATGTTGAGCTGGTTGGCGCTGGTAAAGAATGAGTTGGTCGGCACATGAACTTCATTTCCTCGTATCAATATGTAAGACATAGTATGTAAATCTGTCCACATTTTATGAATATTGTTGGATTCATAAATTTTTCAGAAGTATATATATACTAATCAGTATTATATCCGAGTTCAAATGATATTTAATTTTGTGCATTCTAGATTGAAATGTATCAACTTATTATTTTTATGATTGTAATATGACTAATGATTCAACTTTACATGATGTATTAATTAGTGATAACTTTTATTTTCAAAACATTTTAAATTATTTGAATTATCTTTATAAACTTATTTGAAGTACATACATTTATCTATTAGTCTATTGTATTGTCAAAAAAGGTTATTTTTCTATGTAGGAAAATTATAACGGTTAAATTTTAGAGGATATAAATTAACGCATAACAATTGATACGTGACATGACTATTTGATGTGTACAACGGTCTGTACCAATTCTATCTTCAAGGGGCGTGTTACGTGTACATCATGTAGAAAAGTGATCGTAACTAAACACTTTGCTAAAATTCCTCGTCAAGTTGAAGGCGCATGTACCTTTTGTTCATTCCGTGACTCTTTTGCTATTAGAACCGCGGTTGCTAGAGCACTCATAGGATTCATCGGCGTGCATGTAGACCCGTTTTGCATGGGGCAGCGAGGTTAGAATTTCTCACTGTGCGTGTGCAACGGCGAGATTCTGCGGCGGGCACTTCTGATCGTTTGAAAGGTTTATCTCTAACAAATGTGGCTCTAGAGTGATGGTCTTTAGGGGCACGTACATGAAGATTTCCTAGATGTCATCACAAGGTCGGGTCGGTTCCGCTAGGTGGCGGTGGTAGTGGTCGTTCAAAGGTCGGGTAGATGGAGGGAGGGATCGGCCTACTAATCTTGGACGTGATGCCTATATATTGATCATTGCCTTGGATATCGTCATAATTATTCGATCTTATATCAATTGTCCAACAGTAATTTGTTTACCCACCGTATGCTAGTTTCTTTAGAGAAACAACTAATGAAACCTACGGCCCCTGGGTCTATCTTTTATCATATTGCTTTCAGATCTATTTTTTCGCATTAGTTTTCAAATCTATTATTTCAAAAACCCAAAAATACCTTGGTGCACTTTTTTGTTTACATTATTTCCTTGGTAATCTGTTCTGCATCTCACCCCTTCCTCTTTGGGGAAATACCGACGCAGTTTCAAGCCGCATCAAAAGGAATTTCTAGTGCCGTTGCCGGGGAGACATCATCAACATTTATCAGGTTCCTTATCACAAATATCATCTCCTTGCAATTTACATTATTTCCAATTTGCCTCTAGTTTTCATCTCCCCCATTTCACAAAAAATTATCGTTTATTTCGCCTTCTTTTTTGTTCGTCTTTTTCTTGTCAGATCTATCTTTTTGCTTGCAATCTTGTTTGCGTACTCACGATGTCTCAAGAAAACACCAAGTTGTATGATTTTTCCAATACCAATAATAATGATTTTATTAGCATGTCGATTGCTCCTCCCGCCACTAGTCCGGAATCTTGTGATATTAATGCCGCTTTGTAGAATCTTGTTATGAAAGAGCAACTTTTCGGTACTCCTAATGAGGATGCCGCGTCCCATCTAAACACATTCGTAGAATTGTGTGACATGCAAAAGAAAAAAGATGTGGAAAATGATATTGTGAAGTTGAAATTATTTAAGTTCTCTTTAAGGGATAGTGCGAAATTTTGGTTTTCTTCTTTGCCTCGGAATAGTATCGTTTCTTGGGATAAGTGCAATCTTTTATTACTAAGTATTTTCTGCCCGCGAAAATTATTTCCCTTAGAACTGAGATCATAAATTTTAAGCAACTTGAGCATGAACATGTTGCGCAATCTTAGGAAAGAATGAAATTGAAACTAAGAATTTGTCCTACTCATGGTTTAAATCTTTCGATGATTATACAAAAAAATTATGCGGGATTGAATTTTGTTTCTAGAAATCTTCTAGATTCCGCCGCGGGTGGTACTTTTATGGAGATTACTTTGGGTGAGGCTACTAAATTGCTTGATAACATTATTGCAAATTATTCAAAATGGCATACCAAAAGAGCACCTACTAGTAAAAAACTTAATTCGGTTGAAGAAATTAGTACTGTGAGTGAAAAAGTTGATGCTCTTATGAAATTGGTTGCTTGTCAAAGTGCTCCTATTTTCTTAATGATGTGCCTTTGTCTACTTTGATTGAACAAAATTGTGATCCTGTAGATGTGAACTTTGTCTTGCGAAACAATTTTAAGAACAATGCTTATAGAGGTCATTTTAATCCTAAGCCTTTTCCTGGAAATTCCTCTAATAATTATGGTAATTCTTCTTACAATAATAATAGGAAGCACTTTGATATTGAGAATCATATTAAGCAATTTATCAATGCTCAAAAGGTTTTCAACACTAGGATAGAATAAAAGTTGAATAAGATCGACGATATGTCTAGAGCATTGATAGAATTTCCCATGATGTAGAAAATCTCAAGATTAAAAATTTTCCACCTAAGGTTGATATCAATGAATCAATTAAAGCTTCATATGTTTCTATGGATGAAAGTAAGAAAAGAACCGCTATGCTTAGAGCTAAAAGAGAATTTTTAGAAATAGCGTTTTCTAGTGATTGCTTTCATAAAAATGATGAAGATCTTAAAGTGATTGGTGTTTCTTCTATTTATCCCTTGTGTAGTAAAATTAAAATTGATGATAAAGAGACTGAAGAAGAGTCAACTTTAACTAGAAGGCTTCCTGATGATTCGGAGGGTGAAAATATGGATGAAAATTTGATAAAAGTGGGTTTGGAGAGGTCAAAACTTTAACTAGTGATGTGCCCACTCTTTTGGATTACAAAGACTTTAATTATGACTAGTAATGTACACATGCATTGCACGCATGAGATTTGGCATCCAAATTATGAATAAATACCACATTATAGCATGTAAGCTCTGAGTCATATATGCATGATGTAGATGTTCGTTTAATTCTTATAGTTCACTCATTCAAAATCAATTAATTTTTATAAAGAAGCTAATCTATTTTAAGATCGATGTAATTGTGCGTTGTAAAGCATAAAGTAAAAAATAATAATGGCAATTCATCTAGAAAAAAATTGGGCAATTATGATATGAAGATTCTAGAACATAGGAGAAGTGCTTGTGTTTGGAGGTTTGTGCATTATGCTTAAGTTCAACCATGGAGTCTTCTAGTTGTACATGTGGCAGAATCTGCTGGAATGTAGATGTCATCCAACGGCCAGTATTGCTCGGATTTGCCATCTCTACACCATCAGATTGGCTTCATCCAACGACCATCTTTCAAAGTTATTCACACACTATATAGGGGTATAGATAATTGCTCTTTGATCGAATGTATTTGTTTGTTGCAATCCATGATAAATTCACCTCATGCCTATGAACAAAATAAAGCTTTTCCGAAACATAATATGGATGCCAAGATGACAGCTTTAGAAGAAAAGTTGGAATTAGAGATTTTAATTCCTAGAAAATTAGATGATGAATGGGAACCCACCATTGAAGTCAAGATTAAAAATTATGAGTGCTTTGCTTTATGTGATTTGGGTGCTAGTGTTTCCACAATTCCGAAATCTTTATGTGATGTGCTTGGTCTTACCGATATTGAAGAATGTTCTCTTAATTTGCACTTATCTACTATTAAAAAGCATTGGGAAAGAATTAATGATGATATTATTCTTGCAAATAGGAACTATGTGCCATAAATTTTATTATTCTTGATATTGATTGCAATCCGTCTTTTCCTATTATACTTGGTAGACCGTTTTTACGCACTATAGGTCACTAGTCGAAAACAGGGCTTTGGTCATGTGCAGATGAGAGCATTAGTCCTGTTCGTGTTACAAACCGGGACACGAACTAGGATTAATGGGTGCATCAGCCCTTGTTCGAGCGGCCAGGGCGCTGGCTGAGCCTCGGCAGGCACCAGTCACGGTTCGTTTGGGACCTTTAGTCCGGGTTGGTGTATGGAAACGGTACTTAAGGTTAGGACATTAGTCCTGGCTTTAGACACAAACTAGGACTAAATTTTTTCCTATATATATCCATGGCCCCCCATCTCCTCTATCTTTGGCCATGGAAGGGTGGAGGTGTGGGCTACTCTATTTTTTGCCTATATATGCACATGAGGTGTTCGATGAAATGACGAACCCACACTTAAGCTTTCTCTTCTCCAAGCTCGACCTCCAAGCTAAATTTTCCCCAAGATTTGTATATGTTTGGCGGTGCACGAACTACACAAGTGTTCTAAAAGGTTAGCAACTTCATTGTTTCATCTCTCACTGCTAGTTTAGCTCACTTCAAATACTCTAGAAGTAGAGTGTTTTGTGGGTTTTAGTGGAGGAGTGTATGTGGGAGTTGTTTTAATTTAGACGCACAATTTGAGATGAAATTAACTTCTTAGAGTCTGAACATGTGTAAGGTGCCGTCCCATCTCCATCCTCACCGCCGTCGATTGCCCGCCCCGATCTCGTCGCCGGCACCCCCGTAGTGAGCCCCTTGTTCTTATCTTCTTTTTAAAAGGAAAAAATACTTACTTGTATGATTTAGATAGCTACTTCTATAATTTTATTACTTTTTATTATTGTTTATGATTCGTATGTGGTATATTATCTTTTATGATTTAGATACCTACTTCTATGATTCGGATGGGGTATCCGCCCCCGTCGGCTCTCGTCCGGTCTATGATTCGGATGTGGTATATTATCTTTTATAACTATTTCTTTCATTTAGTGCTTATATTTTTATCTAGGAGGTATGTGAACCAGAAATTCCAACCGACCCTCTTGTCGAGAGGTTAAATTTGGTTGAAAAAGAAAACAATTATTTGAAAGAAAAATTGAAGAGGAGAAGATGAAATTGGAGTTGCATGTTGCCGATGTCGTTGATGATCACAAGATCCAGATGGATGCAATGCGCTTACAGATTAGAAAGATTAGAAAATATACCATTGATAATGAGGCTTGGTATCATTATGTTGTTGGATCAATTGTTACATTAGTTGCGATTATGATCGCATTTGTTGTTGCACTTAAATGTTTTACATAGTTGTATGTTAGTTTCAATGTATGTTTTAATTAGATGCTCTAGAGAGTTGTATGTTGTTCTATGAGAACTATGTATGAACTTTATGTATTTATTTTTTCAGTAATAGCATTTGATCACTACTGTACTTTGGTTTTAGTGTGATGATGAACTTGTATTAATTCGGTCACTTCTCTATTCATGTTGTTCTGTAATGGTTTTTGTTATACTTAATTATGTAATGCATGCAAATGAACCGGAAGTGGATGTACGGTGACTGACGCACCTCCGACTACACTGAGGGCCTACATAATTTCCTCGAGGTGGCTAAGGCAAACAAGCAGAATGGTTTTATGTATTGTCCATGGACTATCTGTGGGAATACGAAGGATTACTCTGACTCGAAAACCCTTCACTTGCACCTACTTGAGAAGGGTTTCATGCCACACTATAATTGTTCGGACCAAGCACGGAGAAAGAGGGGTTATGATGGAAGACAATGAAGAAGAAGAGGATCATGACAGCTATCCTATGTTCCCTGAATACGGTGATATACTGCTAAAGAAGAGGGAGAATCTTAATATCAAGAGGCACCAGATGTGCCCAATGATGATCTTCGCCAGGTCATTGTTGATGCACAGAGATAATGCAAAAGTGAAAGGGAGAAGTTAAAGTTCGATCACATGTTAGAGGATCACAAAAAAAGGGTTGTACCCAAATTGGAAAAATGGCAACACAAAGCTCAGTGCCACACTGGAATTGCTGTAATGGAAGGCAAACAATGGTGTATCTGACAAGGGATAACGAATTGATCGACAGTTCGTACGAATCAAAGAAGGTTCTATGCCCTCTAGGATTGGGGGTGTAGAAGATACATGCATGCCCTAATGGCTGCATCCTCTTCCACGGTGAGTAAAAGAATTTGAACGCATGCCTGGTATGCAGTGCATTGCGGTATAAGATCAGACGAGATGACCTTTGTGATGTTCAGGGCGAGCGCCCCAGGAAGAGGGTTCCTACCATGGTTGAAACGTTTGTTCAGAAACAAATACCATGCCAAGTTAATGCACTGGCACAAGGAAGACCGTAAGAATGACGGGAAGTTGAGAGCTCCTGCTGATGGGTCGCAGCGGAGAAAAATCAAGAGAAAGTGGGGGGACTTTTCAGGTGATGCAAGGAACATATGGTTTGGTTTAAGTGCAGATGGCATTGATCCTTTTGGGGAGGAGAGCAGCAATCATAGCACCTGGCCTGTGACTCTGTGTATCTATAACCTTCCTCCTAGGTTATGCATGAAGCGGAAGTTCATTATGATGCCAGTGCTCATCCAAGGCCCTAAGAAACCCGGCAATGACATTGATGTGTACCTAAGGCCATTAGTTGAAGAACTTTTACAGTTGTGGGATGAAAAAGGTGTACGTGTGTGGAATGAGCACAAAATGCAGGAATTTTTCCTATGAGCGTTTCTCTTTGTAAACATCAACGATTAGCATGCTCTTAATAACCTTTTAGGACAGGCAAACAAGGGATAACACGCATGCAAGCACTATTTAGATCATACCGAAAGTATATACTTGGACAAGTGCAAGAAGAATGTGTACCTGGGACATCGTCGATTTCTTCCGGCCAAGCATCTCATAAGAAAGAAAGGCAGCATTTCAAAGGTGAGGCAGACCACCGGAAGAAGTCCGTCCTCCGTACTGGTGATGATATACTTCATATGGTCAAGGATTTACAAGTAATCTTTGGAAAGGGTCCTGGCAGACAATCTGTTTCGAATGACGCTGAGGGACAATCACCCATGTGGAAGAAGAAATCTATATTTCGGGTCCTATCCTATTGGAAAGTCCTAGAGGTCCGCTCAGCCATCAACGTGATGCATGTGACGAAGAATCTTTTGCGTGACCCTTCACTACTAGGGAAAAGCCTATACACAGAATCTTAGCAGCAGCGTTGTTCAAAATAGAGCGTTGCTGCTAAGTAGTTGTAGCGCGGGTTACGTAAACTCGCTGCTGATAAAGATTTAGCGGTAGCCTTTCGACGAAGCGCGCTGCTACAAATATCGACCGCGGTGTTCTCCCAACTCTAAGTAGCGAGAGCGCTGTCGCAATAACAGCGCCATCGCTAAGCACGTAGTAGTAGTGCGGTTTCCTCGAGATCGCTGCTGGTAAGTTTCAAATTGCCACAATTTTTTGTCTCAGTTAGCAGTAGCGCCTTACCGAAAAGAGCGCTGCTGCTAAGTTCTTAGCAGCAGCGCTGTTTTCTCTCCCGCCATCGCTAACCCCACCAACCCCCAACCCGTCCCTCCCTCCCTTTCCTTTTTCCCTTCCCCTACCTCCCCTCTCCTCTCTTCCCTCCACCACATGCTCCCACTCTCACTCTTCTTCTTCTCAATACTTCTCCCCCATTACTCTCTCTCTTCTCTATCCACCTTCTCTCTCTTCATTACTCCTACATAACTACACCACCTCCATTAATGCATCTCCTTTCTCTTTTTCCTTCCCCCTCCACTAGTTGAAGTTGTCGCCTTCCAAATTAGGTAGCTAGGTAGATGTAGGATTTAGTTAAATGACCTATTTGCCCCCTAACTAGATCTATCTTTGTCAAGAAGAGCTTTGTGCACTTTTGATCTCCCTACAACATCATCTCCGGCCATCGAGATAGAGGTGATGAAAATTTCATGCTTTTGCAAAATGGAAATGTGTTTATGTGTGTGTGATATGTTTGTGGAAATTGTGTGTGTGGCATGAGTTGACGCCGCCAAATTGTGCTTTTGAGTTGCCTATGTTTTGCCGAAATGTCGATTTATTTCTGTTTCGGCGAATTCCGGGCAAACTCTAGATCCATACATGTCCTATTTTTAGGGAAGGTCATGCCAAATTTTTTTATGACTTTGATGCATGCATGCATTTTTACAATCAATTTTTTTATTGTTACCGTGCAGAGTTGACGATGGTCAGTGGAACGATGGTGGACAGGTGGTTGCGGTCGGCGGTGCAAGACATGAAAGAAAATAACCGGACAGAGGTTTTATGTCCGTGTCGAAAATGCAAAGGAATAGTTTGGCTCGACCCCCATGACGATGGTCGTGTCGAAACGCACCTGCTCATGACTGGTTTCATGGATGGCTATACTCGGTGGATAATTGAAGATGAGGATGACGATGTTGAGGATGCCGACGGGGCAGGCAATGATGACACGGGCAAGACGAAGAGATGATCGATAATGGCGGGGGAAGAGGCGGACATGACGGCGGAGAAGGGGCCGGACATGGCGGAGGAGAAGGGGCCGGACATGGCGGTGGAGAGAACGACATGGACTCCACGCAGCAGAGTTCGTCGGTACTAAGTTCAATTGTCGGGACCCTCATGTTCAAGCATTGCTTCGCAAGGAGACGCAATCTTGAGAGAGCTTCTTCTAGAGAGGAGGCTAAGCTGGAGCAACTGGTGGTAGACTCGAACACTCCATTGTATGATGGTTGAAATCTGAGGTGACCGGTTGAGTTTCACGCCCAACTCCTCAAGACGAAGGCTAAAACAAATGGACCGACACTAGCCTCGATGAGCATCTCAAGTACCTAAAGGATGTTCTTCCCGCAGTAATCTATGTCCTACTAGTGTTGATGAGGCCAAGAAGATCGTGTGCCCTCTTGATCTGCCACACGTTAGATACCATGCATGCATCAACGATTGCATAATTTATCGGAAGGAGCACGCGGAAAAACAAGCTGTCCGGTGTGCAATGCTTCTCGATACAAGAAGGCCGGAAGAAATGTCCCCGTAAAGTTGTATGGTACTTACCGATCACTCCCGCCTCTGAGGTATTTTGTAGATCCCAAGGAAGCAAAGCTAATGCGCTGGCACGCGGAGAGGAAGAAACCCGACGATGGAGATGATCCGAAGCTGAGACACGTGAAGGATGGAAGCCAGTGGAGAGCGTTGAACAGCTTCTATCGGTATTTTGAATGTGATGCAAGGAACATCGTGCTCGGCGCGTGTACCGATGGCATGAATCCATTTGGCAACTAGAACACTAACCATAGTACATGGCCCGTGTTTGTATGGATGTACAACCTCCCCCCCTTGTTGTGCATGAAATCGAAGTACATTCACATGAGCATGCTTATTCAAGGGCCGAAACCACCAGGAAATAATATTAATTTGTATCTGGGGCTACTTCAAGAGGAGTTAGACACGTTATGGAAAACACCGGCCAAGAAATGGGACGCCAAAGAAGGTGAGTATTTCAACATGAGAGCAGCGCTGATCACGATAAAGGCAGGACTATCTCGATTACGGATATGTGGCAAGCCGGTGTGCCATGGATATTATGGATGCACGCGGTGCATGGATGATACAACGCCTTAGCAGCTAACGCCAAGGAAAGATGGCAGTCTGGGAAAATCGTGTACATGGGGCATCGAAGATGGCTTGAACAGGACGACCCGTGGAGAAACCGTGGAGATCTATTCAATGGTCACGCTGAGCATCGAGGACCTCCACGTAAGCGGAGCGGTGCCGAAATCGATGAGCTGTTGAAAAACTGGAATGAGTGCCCCGCGCCGGGAAAGATGATGAGAAAGGCGCTGGAGCCGCTGCTGAAGGTATGGAAGACGAGGTCTGTGTTCTGGGACTTGGAGTACTGGCACAAACTCGATACACCTTATTGCCTTGATCAAATGCATATCTGTAAGAATGTCCTTGAGAGCTTGCTCGCAACACTGATGAACATGCCGGATAAGACCAAGGATGGGCCGAAGGCAAGAAAAGACTTGCAAGATTTGAAAATCAGGGAAGATCTGCACATGCCGCCCCGTAAAATGTCAGACGAGACAGAGACGGAGACAGAGTCACGGGAGAAGAAGGGCAAGAAATTAAAGAAAGAAGATTATTGCCCTCCCTCTGGCTTCACCTTAAGTCAGGCTGAGATCAATCAATTCTTTAAGTGCCTTACCGGAGTGAAAGTTAGTTCCGGTTACTATGGCAAGATAAGCAGATATCTAGACACGGACAAGAAAAGGTTCAGCGGGATGAAGTCTCATGACTGTCATGTGATGATGACGCAGATACTACCTGTTGCCCTTAGAGGGATAATGGACAAGCATGTCCGTGACACGCTTATTGGTCTCTGCAACTATTTTGACGTCATCTCTCGAAAGTCGATCAGTGTGAAGCAGCTCCAAAGGCTACGAGGAAGAGATCGTTGTGATCTTGAATGAGCTTGAGATGTACTCCCGCCCGCGTTCTTCGACGTGATGGTGCATCTGTGTGTCCATATTGTGGATGACATAATAGACCTGGGGCCGTCATTCCTGCACAACATGATGTCGTTTGAGAGGATGAACGGGATCATCAAAGGATTCGTTCAGAATATGTCCCGTCCGGATGGAAGCATCCTCCGTGGCTATTTGGCACAAGAGTGCATCTCTTTCTGTGAGAATTTTCTATATGGCGCAGACCAGCCGCCTGGTGTTAGTGTTGGTTTGCCCGTTAACAAGCACGATGGGAGGCTCGAAGGAGATGGTCCCTGCAACGGTCGCAGGGAACTGCACGTGGCATACTCAGATCGATGCAGCGACTTTGACAGAGCAAACTTGGTAGTGCTACAACACCTAGACGAGGTAGATCCTTCGTGGCATCGCACAAAGAAATTATCGCAAAGAAGTATCGTGACCGGGGGTATGCAGGACGGACGCCGGTTACTAGAGAGCACAACTCCACTTTCTGCATTGGTTCAAAGAGCATATTATTGCTAATCCCGGAGGAGGGCTCTAAGGACGGATTGCTCATATACGCCTTAGCACATGGCCCTCGCCCAACCTCGTAACCTATCGTGCATATGATATCAACGGATACACGTTCTACACGGAGGCAAAAGATATGGACAAGTGATGATCGTAACTCGGGGTGACGATGGAATGCATGACCGCAGCGACAACAAAGACAACCGAACGATTTTATGGAAGGGTCGAGGAGATCTGGGAGCTTGACTACTCTGGACTACACAACACGACGATGTTTCGTGTCAGATAGGCTAAGAATGTCGAAAGAGAAAGCCGGATGTTCACTACCATGACTATACCCGACACCAAGAGCGCTACCGTGAACGCTATCACAAAAAACGAGCCATGGGTACACGCTAAGCACGTGACACAATGCTTCTTCATAACTGACCCGCGCAATCCCAGCCGTGTTGTCGTGAGGAGAGGTAGAAGGAACATCATTGGAATGGATGGAGTCGCCAACGAGGAAGACTATGATCAGTACGGCAACCTAATGAGGGAAGATGACGATGATGATGAAGTATACGTCAAAAGAAGAATCAATACTACATTACCTAAGAAAAATCGTACTCCGTGGAAAAGGCAAAGTCACAATGAGGGGCTCAATTATTCTTCGACGAACAAGAAGGGAAAGAAGCTGACTCAAAAACGAAAACGTCAGCACTGAGGAAACGTATGTTATGGGTCCAATGATGTGTAATATATATATATGTTCCTATTTTGTATACACACTTAGCCATTATTATGCATAGGTCCAATGATGTGTAATATATATATTCCTATTTTGCATACATATTTAACCGTCAAATGATACAATATATATCGCCCTCCCTTCGTTCACTGCCCTCGGGAAATAAAAGTGGGATAAAATAAAGGAAAAGAAAAAGGAAAACTGGCAGTAGCAACGGCAGTAGCAGCGCGTTTCCACAAAACCGCTGCTGCTAGATCTTAGTAGTAGCGTGTTTCTCATAAACCGCTGCCGCTCCGCACCATAGTAGTAGCAAGTTTCTCATAAAGCGCTGCAGCTACAGATCATAGTAGTAGCGCGTTCCTCTGAAACCACTGCAGCTACAGAATATAGTAGCAGCACGTTTTTACATAACACGCCATCGCTACGCCCACTTAACCCAAAATTACTTTTCGCCCAGCTTCATCCCGCCATTTCCCCCAAATCCCCACTCTCTCTCCGGCCCCGTCGCTCCGCCCGCGCCGACCGGACCAGCGCTTCGCCCGACTCCGCTGGGCGCTGGCGCTAGCCCAAGGCTTCGCCCCGTCCCTCGACCCGACTCGGCGCGCTCGCCCCGACCACGCCGCTCGCCCCGACCAGTCGCTCGCCCCCGACTCCGGCGCCAGCGATCGCCCCGACCCCGGCGCGCTCGCCCCCGACCCGTCGGCCCTCGCCTCCCTCCTCTCCCCTGCCGGCCATCATCGGGCCTGCCTCCTCGCCCCTGCACTCTCTGTAAACCCCCCCCTCTCTGCTAGGGTTCTTCATGTTAATTAATTAGGTTATCTATTTAGTTATGAATTTAGCTAGGTTTCAAAATTAGCTGAATTTATATGGAAATTTGAACTGGACATGTGATATGTGCATATGTCATGTTTTGGACATGCCATGTTTGGAAAATGATCCGAGTGGCCTATGTTACGCCGGAATGTTGATTCATTTCCATTTCGGTGAATTTCAGGCGCTCGATATGTCCATTTTTTAGCAAAGGTCATGCCGAAATTTCCCGTGAATAAAGGCATGATTTGTGCTACATAGTTGGCATATCGAGTCTTTGGCACATAGATTTCTTTTATGTCATTTCTCATTTATTCATACTTTTAGAAATAAATTAGGCCACTTAATCATAGGAAACATGTCGAACAACGAAGAAACTGGGCCTTCTGACCAAGACGCAGACGAGATGGATTATGAGGGTGAACAAGAGTACCTCGACTATTTGACTGCTAAGCAAGGTTTGCAGGTCGGCCTCGATGATGGTACTGACGCCGACATCGACACCGACGGTGCCGGCACCAACGGCGCTGGCACCGATGGCGGCGCCGAGACCGTGGGGAAGGTACCGCGGGAAGGTACCGGCGGGAAGGTACCGCCCCGCGTCGATACCGAAAAGAGGAAGCATAAGAAGCAGAGGATACGAAAACCTAACAAACTAGCGATTGACGACTTGTGATCACAAAGATGGCACTGCAAGTTTGAGCCGTTAGAGCCGGAAGAACCTCGCAAGTGCTATGGGAACCAAGTAGGATGCATCCTACGGAATGCGCGAGCATCAACGCGATGACTTAAGGAGTAAAGAACATTTGACGCAGTTGCTCCTAACGAAGTTGCACAAGAGATTCAAGTTCCCCGACCGGGATGATAACATAGAACAACCGTGGGATGATCCGAAGATGAAAAAGATTAACAATCACGCCATGGGCAAGTTCAGCAATGATTTGGCCTCCTGGAAAGGGAGGGTGAAACAAGCTATTGAGTTCCCCGACCAAGCAAGTAGGATGGATTCTACATCGTCCATCTCATGATTCAGTTCAACACGGATCACCAAAAGCTTCGCATTAACAGCAGAAATGATGATCATATCCACAAGTGGCTAGAATCTCATGGAGAAGCGAATTATAAACTTAGAGATGACTTCTTTCGCATCCAAAGTGACATTGCGACGATCATCATGAAAGAAGTCGTCGGTGAGAAGGGGATGTTCCACCACGGCCCTATATCGCGAGCTGACGTCCGAACTCGCATAGGCATGCAACGTCTAGACCTCACGCCGTTCAAGCAGCTAGGGTTCGTCCTCGATGATATGGAAGGATGGAACTTCTAGTGATTTATTATGCCGATGATGATGATATGTGTCGGTTGAACTTGTATACTTTTTGTAGCGATGAAACTTTGTGATGTCCATGGTCCCTGCCGAACTTGCGTAACGCTACTTTGTTAGTTTGTGTACGATGACCTGCGTACCTCTAGTTAATTAATTTGTGTACTGTATATGTTGCATCTAGTTGCTAACCTTTCTTTTTTGGTGTTGCTCTAGTATATTTTGTTGCATATATATGATTATACATCCTCTTCATGAACATGCATCTCTAACAGGTACCTAGTTTCTTGATGGCGAGATGGAAATGCTATGTCGGTGTACAAAGGGAAGGTTCGGGGTGTACAACGAGTGGCATGAGTGTCAGCGCAAGTGAATGGGTTCACGGGCGCCAGCCATAAAGGCTTCAAAAGGCATAAGAAGGAGAAGCTAGTTACTTGAGGTTCACGCTAGCGAGAGAGGACTCAGAATCGCCACCTCATGTACTGCATGGTTCCGCTCTCACTCATAGTGATAGCACTTCTTGCGTATACCTTTGTTTAGATGGATGACGTTGTTGTAGTTGCAAGTATTCGAGACTTGCATGTATTGCTATTTTCGAGATGATAACAAGATATCACTTTGTGTTGGATGATGATTATGAAGAGACTATTTGTATGTACATGCTATGATTACATTTGTGGTCTCGCAGGCATTTGTATGTGTATCATGATGACATTTCTATGTGCTAAAGATTCTTCTACAAAGCCGGTTCAAATACAAAACAAATATGCCAAAAAACTACTTAAATTAGCGAGAGCGAGTGTATAAAAGTTAGCAGCAGCGCCTCAATAGCGATGGCGTGTCCTGCCAAAGAGCGCTTAGCGCTACTAGCGATAGCGAAGCTTCCCATAACAGCGCTCTTTGCTACACTTGTGTAGCAAGATGGCTGGAGGGCACGCCGCCATCGCTATGAGTTAGTCAGAAGGCCAGTATTAGTAGCGGTGGTACCCGCCTCGATACATCTAAAACCCGCGCTGCTGCTAGCCTTTTCCCTAGTAGTGCTTCTAGGCTTCTTAGGCGTGTATAGGAAGACAAAAGATACACTGGAGGCACGGGAGGACCAGCAACGTGTGCACGAAAAAGACGACATGCATCCAAAGCAGTATTAAGGTCCTGCCAGCTACGCTCTTACCAAAGAAGAGAAGGAGATTTTCTTTGAATGCCCACTCAGTATGAAGGTCCTGTCTGGCTTCTCGTCCAATATAAAGGGAATAATAAATATCTAGGAGAAAAAGTTCCAGAACCTAAAGTCTCATGACTGCCACGTGATTATGACGCAATTGCTTCCAGTTGCATTAAGGGGGCTTCTACTGGAAAATGTTCAATTAGCCATTGTGATGTTATGTGCATTCGTTAATGCAATCTCTCAGAAGGTAATCGATCCAGAAATCCTACCAAGGTTACAGAATGATTCAGTGCAATGTCTTGTCAGTTTTGAGTTGGTGTTCCCACCACCCTTCTGAAGGAAATATGCCCTAGAGGCAATAATAAAGTTATTATTTATTTCCTTATTTCATGATAAATGTTTATTATTCATGCTTGAATTGTATTAACCGGAAACATAATACATGTGAGAATACATAGACAAACATAGTGTCACTAGTATGCCTCTACTTGGCTAGCTCGTGA
The DNA here is from genome assembly GCA_021437245.1 of Aegilops speltoides. Classification (NCBI taxonomy): domain Eukaryota; kingdom Viridiplantae; phylum Streptophyta; class Magnoliopsida; order Poales; family Poaceae; genus Aegilops; species Aegilops speltoides. The sequence continues at coordinate 483,298,150 of CM038145.1, read as the reverse complement.
ATCAAAGATGGTTAAGTTTCCTAGCCATAGACATGAGTTGTCATTCGATTAACGGGATTACTTCATTAGGAGAATGATGTGATTGACTTGACCCATTCCGTTAGCTTAGCACTTGATCGTTTAGTATGTTGCTATTGCTTTCTTCATGACTTATACATGTTCCTATAACTATGAGATTATGCAACTCCCATTTACCGGAGGAACACTTTGTGTGCTACCAAACGTCACAACGTAACTGGGTGATTATAAACGAGCTCTACAGGTGTCTCCAAAGGTACATGTTGAGTTGGCGTATTTCGAGATTAGGTTTTGTCACTCCGATTGTCGGAGAGGTATCTCTGGGCCCTCTTGGTAATGCACATCACTATAAGCCTTGCAAGCAATGTAACTAATGAGTTAGTTGCGGGATGATGCATTACATAATGAGTAAAGAGACTTGCCGGTAACGAGATTGAACTAGGTATTGAGATACCGACGATCGAATCTCGGGCAAGTAACATACCGATGACAAAGGGAACAACGTATGTTGTTATGCGGTTTGACCGATAAAGATCTTCGTAGAATATGTGGGAGCCAATATTGACCGGAAACATGTTTCGGTCATGTCTACATAGTTCTCGAACCCGTAGGGTCCGCACGCTTAAGGTTTCGATGACAGTTTTATTATGAGTTTATGAGTTTTGATGTACCGAAGGAGTTCGGTGTCCCGGATGAGATTGGGGACATGACGAGGAATCTCGAAATGGTCGAGACGTAAAGATCGATATATTGGACGACTATATTCGGACATCGGAATGGTTCCGAGTGATTCGGGTATGTTTCGGAGTACCAGGGAGTTGCGGGAATACGGGGAAGAGTATTGGGCCTTCATGGGCCTTAGTGGGAAGGAGCCAGGAGGTGGCGCGCACCCCTCCCAAGCCCAGTCCGAATTGTACAAGGGGTTTGGGGTGCGGCCCCCCTCTCCCTTCCTTCTCCACTCCCCTCCTTTCCCCCCTTCTCCTAGTTGGACTAGGAAAGGAGTCCTACTCCCGGTTGGAGTAGGACTCCCCTTGGCGCGCCCATCCTTGGCCGGCCGCCCCCTCCCCCTTGGCTCCTTTATATACGGGGGCAGGGGGCACCTCTAGGCAAAACAATTGATCCCCAAGATCTCTTAGCCGTGTGAGGTGCCCCCCTCCACCATAGTCCTCGATAATATTGTAGCGGTGCTTAGGCGAAGCCCTGCGACGGTAGAACATCAAGATCGTCACCACGTCGTCGTGCTGATGGAACTCTTCCCCAACACCCTGCTGGATCGGAGTCTGGGGATCATCATCGAGCTGAACATGTGCTAGAACTCGGAGGTGCCGTAGTTTCGGTGCTTGATCGGTCGGGCCGTGAAGACGTACGACTACATCAACCGCATTGTTCTAACGCTTTAGCTTTTGGTCTACGAGGGTACGTAGACAACACTCTCCCCTCTTGTTGCTATGCATCACCATGATCTTGCGTGTGCGTAGGAATTTTTTTGAAATTACTATGTTCCCCAACAGTGGTATCAGAGCCAGGTTTTATGCGTAGATGTCATATGCATGAGTAGAACACAAGTGAGTTGTGGGCGATACAAGTCATACTGCTTACCAGCATGTCATACTTTGGTTCAGCGGTATTGTGAGATGAAGCAGCCCGGACCGATATTACGCGTACGCTTACGCGAGACTGGTTTCACCGTTACGAGCACTCATTGCTTAAAGGTGACTGGCGGGTGTCTGTCTCTGTCACTTTAGTTGAACCGAGTGTGGCTACGCCCGGTCCTTGCGAAGGTTAAAACAGCACTAACTTGACGAACTATCGTTGTGGTTTTGATGCGTAGGTAAGAACGGTTCTTGCTCAGCCCGTAGCAGCCAAATTTGCAACAACAAAGTAGAGGACGTCTCACTTGTTTTTGCAGGGCATGTTGTGATGTGATATGGTCAAGACGTGATGCTATATTTTATTGTATGAGATGATCATGTTTTGTAACGAAGTTATCAACAATCGGCAGAGCCATATGGTTGTCGCTTTATTGTATGAAATGCAAGCGCTACTGTAATTGCTTTACTTTATCACTAAGCGGTAGCGATAGTCGAGAAGCAATGGATGGCGAACGCGACAACGATGCTACGATTGAGATCAAGGTGCCGCTACCGGTGATGATGGTGATCACGACGGTGCTTTGAGATGGAGATCACAAGCACAAGATGATGATGGCCATATCATATCACTTATATTGATTGCATGTGATGTTTATCCTTTATGCATCTTATCTTGCTTTGATTGACGGTAGCATTTTAAGATGATCTCTCACTAATTTTCAAGAAGTGTTCTCCCTGAATATGCACCGTTGCGAAAGTTCTTCGTGCTGAGACACCATGTGATGATCGGGTGTGATAGGCTCTACGTTCAAATACAACGGGTGCAAAACAGTTGCACACGCGGAATACTCAGGTTAAACTTGACGAGCCTAGCATATACAGATATGGCCTCGGAACACGGAGACCGAAAGGTCGAACGTGAATCATATAGTAGATATGATCAACATAGTGATGTTCACCATTTAAAACTACTCCATGTCACGTGATGATCGGACATGGTTTAGTTGATTTGGATCACGTGATCACTTAGATGACTAGAGAGATGTCTGTCTAAGTGGGAGTTCTTAAGTAATATGATTAATTGAACTTAAATTTATCATGAACTTAGTCCTGGTAGTATTTTGCAAATTATGTTGTAGATGAATAGCTCGCGTTGTTGCTTTCATATGTTTATTTTGATATGTTCCTAGAGAAAATTGTGTTGAAAGATGTTAGTAGCAATGATGCGGATTGGATCCGTGATCTGAGGTTTATCCTCATTGCTGCACATAAGAATTATGTCCTTGATGCACCGCTAGGTGACAGACCTATCGTAGGAGCAAACACAGACATTATGAACGTTTGGCTCGCTCAATATGATGACTACTTGATAGTTTAGTGCACCATGCTTAACAGCTTAGAATCAGGACTTCAAAGACGTTTTGAACGTCATGGACCATATGAGATGTTCTGGGAGTTGAAGTTAATATTTCTAGCAAATACCCGAGTTGAGAGAAATGAAGTCTCCAACAAGTTCTACAGTTAAAAGATGGAGGAGAATCGCTCAACTAGTGAGCATGTGCTCAGATTGTCTGTGTACTTCAATCGCTTGAATCAAGTGGGAGTTAATCTTCCAGATAAGATAGTGATTGACAGAATTCTCTAGTCACCATCACTAAGTTACTAGAACATCGTGATGAACTATAGTATGCAAGGGATGACGAAAATGATTCCCGAGCTCTTCGTGATGTTGAAATCGATGAAGGTAGAAATCAAGAAAGAGCATCAAGTGTTGATGATTGACAAGACCACTAGTTTCAAGAAAAGGGCAAAGGGAAAGAAAGGGAAACTTCAAGTAGAATGGCAAACAAGTTGTCACTCCCGTGAAGAAGCCCAAAGCTATACCAAAGCCTGAAACTGAGTGCTTACACTACAAAGGAAATGGTCACTGGATGCGGAAATGCCCTGAATATTTGGTGGATAAGAAGGATGGCAAAGTGAACAAGGCTATATTTGATATACAGGTTATTGATGTGTGCCTTACTAGTGTTTATAGTAGCCCCTGAGTATTTGATACTTGTTCGGTTGCTAAGATTAGTAACTGGAAACAGGAGTTACAGAATAAACAGAGACTAGTTGAAGGGGAAGTTTCGATGAGTGATGGAAGTAGTTCCAAGATTGATATGATCATCATCGCACACTCCCTATACTTTCGAGATTAGTGTTAAACCAAAATAAATGTTATTTGGTGTTTGCGTTGAGCATGAATATGATTTGATCATGTTTATTGCAATACGGCTATTCATTTAAAGTCAGAGGATAATTGTTGTTCTGTTTACATGAATAAAAACCTTCAAATGGTCATACACCCAATGAAAATAGTTTCTTGGATCTCGATTGTAGTGATACACATATTCATAATATTGATGCCAAAAGATGCAAAGTTAATAATGATAGTGCAACTTATTTGTGGCACTGCCGTTTGGGTCATATCGGTGTAAAGCGCATGAAGAAACTCCATAAAGATGGATTTTCGGAATCACTTGATTATGAATCATTTTATGCTTGCAAACCGTGCCTTTTGGGCAAGATGACTAAAACTCTGTTCTCCGGAACAATGGAATGAGCTACTGACTTATTGGAAATAATACATACGATCTATGCGATCCGATGAGTGTTAAGGCTCGCGGCGTGTATCGTTATTTTCTGACCTTCACAGATGATTTGACCAGATATGGGTATATCTACTTGATGAAACATAAGTCTGAAACATTTGAAAAGTTCAAAGAATTTCAGAGTGAAGTGGAAAATCATCGTAACAAGAAAAATAAAGTTTCTACGATCTGATCGTGGAGACGAATATTTGAGTTATGAGTTTGGTCTTCTTTTTGAAACAGTGTGAAATAGTTTCGCAACTCACGCCACCTGGAACATCACAATGTAATGGTGTGTCCGAACGTCGTAATCGTACTTTACTAGATATGATGCAATCTATGATGTCTCTTATCGGTTTACCACTATCGTTTTGGGGTTGTGCATTAGAGACAGCTGCATTCACGTTTAATAGGGCACCATCTAAATCCGTGGAGACGTCACCGTATGAACTATGGTTCAGCAGTAAACCTAAGCTATCGTTTCTTAAAGTTTGGAGTTGCGATGCTTATGTGACAAAGGTTTCAACCTGATAAGCTCGAACCCAAATCGAAGAAGTGCATCTTCATAGAATACCCAGAGGAAACTGTTGGGTACACCTTCTATCACAGATCCGAAGGCAAAACATTCGTTTGTAAGAATGGATCCTTTCTAGAGAAGGAGTTTCTCCCGAAAGAAGTGAGTGGGAGGAAAGTAGAACTTGATGAGGTAACTGTACCTGCTCCCTTATTGGAAAGTAGTTCATCACAAGAACCAGTTCCTGTGACAACTACACCAATCAGTGAGGAAGCTAATGATATTGATCATTAAACTTCAGATCAAGTTACTACTGAACCTCGTAGGTCTACCAGAGTAAGATCCGCACCAGAGTGGTACGGTAATCCTATTCTGGAAGTCATGTTACTTGACCATGGCGAACCTACAAACTATGAGGAAGCGATGATGAGCCCAGATTCCGCAAAATGGCTTGAGGCCATGAAATCTGAGATGGGATCCGTGTATGAGAACAAAGTGTGGACTTTGGTGGAGTTGCTCGATGATCGGCAAGCCATATTGTATAATGGACCTTCAAGAGGAAGACAGATGCTGATAGTAGTGTTACTATCTACAAAGCTTGACTTGTCGCAAAAAGGTTTACCACAAGTTCAAGGTGTTGACTACAATGAGATTTTCTCAACTGTAGCGATGCTTTAGTCTGTCCGAATCATGTTAGCAATTGCCACATTTTATGAAATCTGGCAAATGGATGTCAAAAACTGCATTCTTTAATGGTTTTCTTAAATAAGAAGTTGTATATGATGCAACCAGAAGGTTTTGTCAATCCTAAAGGTGCTAAGAAAATGTGCAAGCTCCAGCGATCCATCTATGGACTGGTGCAAGCGTCTCAGAGTTGGAATATACGCTTTGATAAGTTGATCAAAGCATATAGTTTTATACAGACTTACGGTGAAGCATGTATTTACAATAAAGTGAGTGGGAGCACTACCACCTTTCTGATAAGTATATGTGAGTAACATATTGTTGATCAGAAATGATGTAGAATTTTTTGGAAAGCATAAAGGAGTATTTAAAAGGAGTTCTCTAAAAGAAAGACCTCAATAAAGCTACTTACATATTGAGCATCAAGATTTATTGAGATAGATCAAGAAGCTTGATAAGTTTTTTCAATAAGTACATACCTTGTCAAGATTTTGAAATAGTTCAAAATGGAACAGTCAAAGAAAGAGTTCTTGCCTGTGTTACAAAGGTGTGAAATTGAGTAAGAATCAAATCCCGACCACGGCAGAAAATATAAAAGAGAATGAAAGTCAATCCCTATGCCTCAGTCATAGGTTCTGTAAAGTATGCTATGCTATGTACCAGACCTATTGTATACCTTGCTCTGAATTTGGCAAGGGAGTACAATAGTGATCTAGGAGTAGATCACTGGACATTGGTCAAGAATATCCTTAGTGAGGACTAAGGAAATATTTCTCGATTATGGAGGTGATAAAAGAGCCCGTCGTAAAGAGTTACAACGGTGCAAGCTTTCACACCGATCCAGATGACTCTAAGTCTCAATCTGGATACATATTGAAAGTGGGATAAGTTAACTAGATTAGCTCCGTGCAGAGCATTGTAGACATAGAATATTTGCAAAATACATACGGCTCTGAATGTGACAGACCCGTTGACTAAAATTCTCTCACAAGCAAAACATGATCATACCTTAGTACTCTTTGGGTGTTAATCACATACTGATGTGAACTAGATTATTGACTCTAGTAAACCCTTTGGGTGTTGATCACATGACGATGTGAACTATGGGTATTAATCACATACAGATGTGAATGTTGGTGTTAAATCACATGGCGATGTGAACTAGATTATTGACTCGAGTGCAACTGGGAGACTGAAGGAAATATGCCCTATAGGCAATAATAAAGTTATTATTTGTTTCCTTATTTCATGATAAATGTTTGTTATTCATGCTAGAATTGTATTAACCGGAAACATAATACATGTGTGAATACATAGACAAACATAGTGTCACTAGTATGCCTCTACTTGACTAGCTCGTGAATCAAAGATGGTTAAGTTTCCTAGCCATAGACATGAGTTGTCATTTGATTAACGGGATTACATCATTAGGAGAATGATGTGATTGACTTGACCCATTCCGTTAGCTTAGCACTTGATCGTTTAGTATGTTGCTATTGCTTTCTTCATGACTTATACATGTTCCTATAACTATGAGATTATGCAACTCCCGTTTACCGGAGGAACACTTTATGTGCTACCAAACGTCACAACGTAACTGGGTGATTATAAAGGAGCTCTACAGGTGTCTCCAAATGTACATGTTGAGTTGGCGTATTTCGAGATTAGGTTTTGTCACTCCGATTGTCGTAGAGGTATCTCTGGGCCCTCTCGGTAATGCACATCACTATAAGCTTTGCAAGCAATGTAACTAATGAGTTAGTTGCGGGATGATGCATTACATAACGAGTAAAGAGACTTGCCGGTAAAGAGATTGAACTAGGTATTGAGATACCGACGATCGAATCTCGGGCAAGTAACATACCAATGACAAAGGGAACAACATATGTTGTTATGCGGTTTGACCGATAAAGATCTTCGTAGAATATGTGGGAGCCAATATGAGCATCCAGGTTCCGCTATTGGTTATTGACCGAAAACATGTTTCGGTCATGTCTACATAGTTCTCGAACCCGTAGGGTCCGCACGCTTAAGGTTTCGATGACAGTTTTATTATGAGTTTATGAGTTTTGAAGTACCGAAGGAGTTCGGTGTCCCGGATGAGATCGGGGACATGATGAGTAGTCTCGAAATGGTTGAGATGTAAAGATCGATATATTGGACGACTATATTCGGACATCGGAAAGGTTCCGAGTGATTCGGGTATTTTTCGGAGTACCGGGGAGTTGCGGGAATACGGGGAAGAGTATTGGGCCTTAATGGGCCTTAGTGGGAAGGAGCCAGGAGGTGGCGCGCACCCCTCCCAAGCCTAGTCCGAATTGGACAAGGGGTTTGGGGCGCGGCCCCCCTCTCCCTTCCTTCACCACTCCCCTCCTTTCCCCCCTTCTCCTAGTTGCACTAGGAAAGGAGTCCTACTCCCGGTTGGAGTAGGACTCCCCTTGGCGCGCCCATCCTTGGCCGGCCGCCCCCTCCCCCTTGGCTCCTTTATATACGGGGGCAGGGGCACCTCTAGGCACAACAATTGATCTCCAAGATTTCTTAGCCATGTGCGGTGCCCCCATCCACCATAGTCCTCGATAATATTGTAGCGGTGCTTAGGCGAAGCCCTGCGACGGTAGAACATCAAGATCGTCACCACGCCGTCGTGCTGACGGAACTCTTCCCCAACACCCTGCTGGATCGGAGTCCGGGGATCGTCATCGAGCTGAACGTTTGCTAGAACTCGGAGGTGCCGTAGTTTCGGTGCTTGATCGGTCGGGCCGTGAAGACGTATGACTACATCAACCGCGTTGTTCTAACGCTTCCGCTTTCGGTCTACGAGAATACGTGGACAACACTCTCCCCTCTCGTTGCTATGCATCACCATGATCTTGCGTGTGCGTAGGAATGTTTTTTGAAATTACTATGTTCCCCAACACCTTCTTCAATATCATGACGCACATGCTAGTTCATCTAGTCGAGGAGATTGCCATTCTAGCTCCTATATTTCTACACAATATGTTCCCCTTTGAGAGGTTCATGGGAGTCTTAAAGAAATATGTTTGTAACCATGCTAGACCATAAGGAAGCATCTCCATGGGCCATCAAGCAAAGGAGGTTATTGGGGTTTTTTGTTGACTTTATTCCTGACCTTTAGCCGATTGGTATCCCTCAATCGCGATATGAGGGAAGACTGAGTGGAAATGACAAGGTAGGAGCGGATTCAATAGTATGTAGGGACGGGCATTCTTGGTCTCAAGAACATTACACAGTTCTACAGAATTCTACCTTGGTGACCCCGTATGTCAATGAACACAAGAATATTCTACGCTCCAAACACCCGGAGTAGTCTGACGACTGGATTACATGTGAGCACATCATGAATTTCAGCAGTTGGTTGCAAACACATCTCATGGGTAACAACATTGTTGGAGATGAGTTGTACTTGTTGGCCAGGACACCATCTTCGACTGTAGTCACTTACCAAGGGTACGAGATAAATGGGAATACATTTTACACTATCGCCCAAGATAAAAAGAGCACCAACCAAAACATTAGTGTCCACTTTGATGCAGCAACCCGCAGGGGAAATGACACATATTATGGTTACATAGTGGACATATGGGAATTTGATTATGGACATGATTTTAAGGTCCCTTTGTTTCGATTGCAAATGGGTTCATCTGTCAGGAGGCGGAGTACAGGTAGACCCGTAGTACAGAACGACAACAGTGGATCTCAACAATCTTGGGTACACAGACGGACCATTCATCCTAGCCAATGATGTGGCGCACATTTTCTATGTGAAGGACATGTCTACCAAACTGAGAAAAAGAAAATATAAGGAAGCGAATACATCATACAATGAGCCAAAGTGCCACATAGTTCTTTCAGGGAAAAGAAACATCATGGGAGTGGAGGACAAGACAGACATGTCAGAAGATTATGAAAAGTTTCATGAAATTCCTCCCTTAAAAGTGAAGGTTGACCCAAGCATCCTGTAAACGATGAAGATTATCCGTGGTTACGGCGCAGTAAGCAAGGGACACACGTGAAGAAAAAGTGAGGACTTTCTCTCTAGTGAAGACAACATATCAGATGTAACACTATAGTTACATGTCAAAAAATTGAAATCCCTTTGTAGTACATGAGTTTTCATCCAAAACCCAGAACTTTGAAAGAGATTTTCCACTTTGTACAAGAAGTGCATTCAGTTTTTGCCGTAACCTTCTTAACTTTTTAGCACATGCTATGTGGGTGAAATTATGAGACCATGCCAAGTTTCAACCTTTCAGAGTTCATTTGGGGTGTTGTTCAATTTCATGGTCATTTAGCTTCAAGAATGAACTAATAGCAAAAAGAATGAACTGAAAAGCATTTATGAAACTCAAATATGAAAAAGAATGAACTAAAAAGAATCAATTAAAATATTTTGTTACTATAAACTAAAACAAAACTATAATATTCTTCAATAGAAAAAAGAGTCAACTAAAAAGCTTGTTATAAACCTCTAGTTATGATCAAAATAATATTAACTTAAAATTATATAAAATTTATGCAACTAAAATTATCAAAGTATTTTTTTGTTAAAAACTTTAATAGCAAAAATAATTTTCATAAAGTAATTTTTGTTACAAACTTCAATAGTAAACTGAAAAGCTTTTCTAAAACACTAATAGCAAAAGGAATCAACTAAAAAGAATAAATAAAAATAAAAATTATGCAACTAAAATTATGTAAAATTTATCCAACTAAAATTATATAACTAAATTATATTAAATTATGCAACTAAAATTATGTGAAATTTATGGAACTAAAATTATATAAAATTTACTGCAACTAAAATTAGATAACTAAATTATATAAAATTATGCAAAGAAAATTATATAAAATTTATGCAACTAAAACAATATAACTAGACATATGCAAAAAATAACATTAAATTTTTGAAAAAATAACATATGCTAAAAAGAAAAAAATGCCTGCCTACTAAGCCACCACGGCCTGCATGCGACTAGAAACCCTACGTATGGGTCATGATGCAGGGCCATAGTGCAAGCAGGCCCAACATGACACAGAGGTAGGCATGTACTGTCTGCTTTAGAGAGGAGCTCGAGAGGCATGTCGCAGCCATGCTTATAAACCGCTGTGAGCTCCGATCCACTAGCGAGGAGGGACTAAACTTTCGACACCGCTGTGCCAGCCCTTTAGTCCCGGTTGGTGGCTCCAACCGGGAGTAAAGGCCCCCTTTAGTCCCGGTCCGAGCCACCAACCGGGATTAAAGGATTGGACTTCCCACCCTTTCGCCTGGTGAAATTAACCTTTAGTCCTGGTTGGTGGCTCGCACCGGGACTAAAGGGGGTCCTTCAGTCCCAGTTGGAGCCACGAACTAGGACTACAGGGGGGGCTACATAACCAGCACTTACCAAATTTTCAGAGTTCATATGCTTTCCTCCGATGACACCGAAGACCACCTCGACGCCGCCAGGCTGCCGGAGCTCGCCATCAATGCCCTCATCGCGCCCTGCCCCTCGTCGACGCCCTCGATGCCCTCACAGCACCATGCCCCTGCGCCCCTACGCGAGCGCTCCCTCGCCGTGCTCTGCCCCGACACCGCCATCCCCGTGCCACTGCCCTACCCTGACGCTGTCGCGCCCTTGCCCCGACGCCACCGCTCCACAGCCGGCCAGGAACTCCCTCCTCCTCCACCCCTCTCCTCCCTCCTTCCTCCCTTGCCCTCCCCTGTTTTGTTAACTTTTTTGGCCTAATTTTGTGTTCATTATGTAAATGCTTGTATGAATTTCACTATGCTGAGTTCATTATCTCAAGTTCGTTATGTCAAGTTCATTCGGTGAAGTTCATTATGTGAAGTTCATTATGCCAAGTTCATTATGTCAACTTTTTTGGCCTATTTTTTGCATTAGAGTTCATTCTGTCAAGTTCATTATGCCATAAGCTCTGTTGCAAAAGTGCTAAATGATGTTAAGTGCTGAAAACTGTTGATGTTTGTCACTTTGTCATTTTTGTGTGAATTAATGCATGCACCATATGAGCAACTTGTCGACATGACATTGGATCATTTTTATGTGTACTTGCTGCTAGTAATTTTGTCATGCCATGATATGCCCTCATGTGAGTGCCATGATGTTGCAAACATGCCTAGTCACTATTTCTGTTTTCAGACTTGTTAATTCCACTGAGTCCTAAACTGTCTGTTATAAAACTTGCCAGCTTTTCTTGTTGGTTGCTACTAATCTATACCTCATATGGATATGATTACTTCATATGATTTGGTGTTTGTGATGTTTACTTTGATGTCATGCTATTGGTTGTGATGTTACCTTGCCGTAGCATGTTTACTTGTTGCTCTCAAGTTGCTATCATGTTATATCTGTTAGCCTGTTAAATAATGTTCCATTTTTAAAATCCATAGTAAATGATTTGTGCATCATATGAACTTGTGCCAATGTAGTATTTGAAGATTGCTATGTCTACTACATGCTCATGTGAGTTTCATAAATTGTAAAATTGTTATGCTTCTGTTATGTGCCTCCCAAGTCAGCAACATGATGTTGTTGTCAGCATGCCCAGTTTCTCACTAAGTCTGAGATCTGTTATATCTTCTCGCCATGTTCTCTTGATGCTACCATCATATCCATGACTCTTCTGAACATGATCAGTAACCATGTTATGTTTTTTATGTTACGCTCTACCATGCCATACCTTTTGATGCCATGTTCTTGCCCTGTAGCATATTTAATTCTTGCCTCCAAGTGTTGTATTTTGGTGACAAATATACTTACTTTTACTATGTTTTACTAGCTAGGTTACTAGGTTTTTTGACATGCAAGCGCTACTATACTTGGGTTTTGCCTAATTTCTTTTTCAATCGGTGGAATTACAGGTTGTGGTGTTGCAACTCCATGGAGTTGATCCCTGGTCGTCCCTCCGTTGTATGACAAAAGGTGTCCATTTGTTGTATGCTGAGTTTTGTTCATAGGATGATGGTTGGTTCATTTGTTGAGTGGTGTATTCATCCATGTGTATAAATCTTGTATTCATTGTGTATAAATCTTGTGTATAAATCTTGTATTCATCTTGTCGTTAAAACATAACCGGGATATATAATTTTGATTTTGAGGCTGATGAATAACATGAGAGAGGGGGTCGTTAAAACATAACCTCGATAACTTCGACACGAGGGGGGTCGTTAAAACATAACCCCAATAACTTTGACATGAGGGGGGTCTGATAACCCACAAGTGTAGGGGATCAGTTGTAGCCTCTTTCGATAAGTAAGAGTGTCGAACCCAACGAGGAGCTAAAGGTAGAACAAATATTCCCTCAAGTTCTATCGACCACCGATACAACTCTACGCACGCTTAGCGTTCGCTTTACCTAAAACAAGTATGAAACTAGAAGGACTTTGTAGGTGTTGTTGGATAGGTTTGCAAAATAATAAAGAGCACATAAATAAAGAGTAGGGGCTGTTTAGGTAAAGAAGCAATAAAGTAAATATAGCGAGTGTGGAAAAGTGGTGGTGGGAGTTGTGAAATTGTCCCTAAGCAATTGACTACTTTACTAGACCGATAACAAGTTTTGTGTGGGAGAGGCACAAGCTAACATACTTTCTCTTCTTGGATCATATGCACTTATGATTGGAACTCTAGCAAGCATCCGCAACTACTATAGATCATTAAGGTAAAACCCAACCATAGCATTAAAGCATCAAGTCCCCTTTATCCCATACGCCACAACCCCGGGTTTATGTTTCTGTCACTCAAGCAACCCACTATAAGCGAATCATGAACATATTGCAACACCCTACAGCGGGAATCCCTCAAGCTTGCGCGATACGGAGGGAACAATAGGACAGCAACATAACCACAAGAAAATTAAACCAATCATAACAATTCACCAATCACCGATAGGACAACGAAAATCTACTCAGACCTCATAGGATGGCAACACATCATTGGATAATAATATGAAGCATAAAGCACCATATTCAAGTAGAGGGTACAGCGGGTTGCGGGAGAGTGGATCGCTGAATATAGATGGGGGAAGTTGATGGAGATGTTGGTGAAGATGATGGAGGTGTTGGTGTAGATCTCGGTGATGATGATGGCCCCCGGCAGCGTTCCGGCGCCACCAGTAGCAAGGGGGAGAGAGCCCGCCTTCTTCTTCTTCTTCTTCCTTGACCTTCTCCCTAGATGGGAGAAGGGTTTCCCCTCTGGTCCATAGCCTCCATGGCTTGGGAGGGGCGAGAGTCCCTCCGAGATTGGATCTGTCTCTCTGTCTCTCTCTGTTTCTGCGTTCTCCGATTCTGCCATTTCACCGTTTCTTTTATATCCGGAGATCCATTACTCCAATTGGATTGAAACCTTCGCCCAGATTTTTCTCCAAAATCAACCGCCTCACAGGGTGCCCACGAGAGTCAGGGGCGCGCCCCCCTGCCTCGTGGCCCCCTCGGGCACCGTCTCATGTTGATTTTGCTTCCCAAAAATCATAAATATTCCAAAAATATTGTCCGTCTATTTTTATCCCATTTGGACTCCGTTTGATATTGAGTTTCTGCGAAACATAAAACATGCAACAAACAGGAATGGGCACTGGGCACTGGATCAATATGTTGTAAAATATTGGCATGGAACAATCAAAAATTATAGATACGATGGAGACGTATCAGGGTCGTTAAAACATGACCCCAATAACTTTGATTTTGAGGCATATGAAAACATGATTTGCACGTCGGACATGCGTGAGAGAAGCGGTTCGCAAAGTATCCTCTGTCGAAAGATATGATGACTCATCAGACATGAGGAGGGAGGAGCCCTCGATGATCGTCTGAAACTGACTGTTATAAAACTTGTCAAGTTTGCATGATGTTTTCCACTAATCCATTTCTGATATGCATATGATTCCTTGTGGTGATTAGGTTTATGTTTGCCATTAATTCATCTCTCATGGTTGTATATTGCCATGTTGTAATATTTGCAGAAACTATGGACAAAGACTTAGAAATAGAAGAGTTGTTGAGGGATATAATCGGCAACAGAGGTGATGATATCACCTTGTCATTTCTCAATGACACCGATGGTGAGGAAAGAGAGGATGACAGCTCCGGTGATCTAATGGAGGAGGGAGGAGATCATGACGGCTCCGGTGATCGAATGGAGGAGGGAGGATATGATGGCTCCGCCTTTGTTGGAGCCTTAAATGTTGCAAAGTACAGCGAGGTATATATATATATATATATATATATATATATATATATATAGGGTGGATCTATTATGATAACACCCTTTAGAGTCTTATTCTGCACACCACTTTCTTATTCTGCTAACACCTAGGTACTGTCCCCGCCTGCGAACTGAACCACCTAGCCCGACAAATCAAACTGCAACGCCCCCACGGCCCCACCCCACCTCCCGCACAACGCCCCCACTCCCTCCCCCCGATCCAAATCCCCCACCTCCCCTCCACCTTCTGCCGCGCCACCACCGCCCTGCCCCCGTCCACGTTCTCTCGCGCCGCCTCCGCCTCACCCTGCCCCAGTCCACCTTCTGCGGCGCCGCCTCCGTCTCGCCCCGCCCCGCCCCCATCCACCTTCTGTCGCGCCGCCACCATCTCGCCCTTCCCCGTCCACCTTCCGCCGCGCCGCCACAGCGCCACCACCCAAACTCCGGTCCGTCTGCGCCGCGCGGCACGACCCTTGCCGCCACCGGACACCGACACCTTCCCCCCGTTAGCCGTGCCTCTAGTTCGGCCGCAGGCTGCTCCCGGCCTCCCCTACAGCGGGCCGGTGACGGGATCCGGCCCGTCCCAGCCACCCACGACGGATCCGACCCGGCACACTGCTCTAGGGGACATCATCTCCGACTTCGGTGAGTTCCACGGCCGCAGCAGTGTTGTTAGCCTGCCTGGCTTCCCTTTGGATCTCCCCGGCCTTCTTCTCTATCTCCTGGTGGGCGGCAAAAAATACTGCGGGTGCGAGCTGCATCTGGTCCGCCGTCGTCCCCCTGCAGGATCCATCCGCCTTCCTGTTGGATACGAGCCTCCTCACCGGCATTAGCCTATGTGGCAGGCGAGCCAAAGCCAGGTCCCGTGCGGGTGGCCCGCAACCAGCGGCCGGCCCTGCATCCGTCTACAGCCGCCGCCAACACCCTTCCCACTCTATACTCGGTCGTGCAGTTCTGCCGGTGAGTCCGTGCAACTCGCTGATGACGGAATTGCAGCTCGGTCGGCAAGCGTGGGGGCGCAGGGGTCCTGGTGCAACATGCAGGAGGAGGGATCGTGCTCAACTACACCCTCCCCTCTGTTTTGTGATTCATCTCATGTGGCAGTGTTGTTCGGTACATCGGTAGGATCCGTTCTGTATCTTTTTCTAGCAGACCACATCTCCAGAGAGGGCAGCTCGCGGCCCGCCGGTGTGCAGTTTCAGCAGTTGTTGTTTGCAGGATTATTTTCCTGAGCTCGCATTTTCTGGTGAGCATGTGCAGTACGATGGCGGGTGTCTGCAGTGTGGATGGTGAGCATGTGCAGTATGATAGTGGGTGCCTGCAGTGCGGACGGCGAAAACGTGCAGTACGATGGCCTCCTCTGCGGTCCAGCAACCATCGCCGTGCAGCTCGGGCACGCGAGTGATGTGGTACACTTGCAGAAATTTGTAGTTTTTGCTTGCAGGTAGTGTGCGCTCCATCAGGTGAAATCGCCTCCTTGCAGTCCACCGGCGCGTCCATGCAGTGCGGCCCGTGCATGTGTGCAGTCTGTGGTGCGTGGGAAGCAGCTCGCAAAAGGTCTCATCGAGTTATTTTGCCCCTTTGCAGCTCGGTTGCCACCTCCATGCAATTCGGTTGACTCACTGCTGCAGTAGGTCGCCGGTGTGTGCGTGCAGGTCAGTGCGAGCGGGTGTGCAGATCAGTTCTGCCGGGCGGCATTGCACCATGGTAGTTTAGTGTGTCATTGTGGTTTTTTCATGTTATTTTGGCCATGTGAATGAATTCTTGTATGTAATATATATGTTGGGTGTATTCAGTTCACCTGAAAACAAACACAAGATTTTTATAAAAACTATTGCAGTACACTTACAAAGATGCCATAGAAAAAAAATGTTAATTCACTCTATCGTGTTCATGAACAGGACCAAAACATCTTGATGAAGTTCGCTTCTTAGTAGATGTAAAATGAAAACTGCTCTTAAACCGTAAGAAATTATGAAGTTCACTTGACTGTCTGCTGCAGTGCGGTTTCCGTTTGAAGCAGTACGTTCTTCTGTCCGATGAACTACACACGACGATTTTGGTCTCACGAAAAACAGAGTGTTCGCTTTTCGATAAAATCGAAATTCCTGTTAAACCGTAAAGAATTAGAGAGAGTTTTCTACATGAAAGAGTTGTGTATCATTGATATCATTCCAACGGCGTATCGTTTCAATCATTCCGACCAGCGGTTTATAAAAATTTCGCCAAAAACAGCCGCTGCCACTCGTCGTCCGCGCATGATTTTCAAAAATAACTTAAAACCGTAAGGAATTTCAAAAATATTTCAACATGTGAAAGTTGTGCCTCGTTCTTAGCTTTCCAACGGCGTATCACACGTCTCGTTTCGACAAACGGTTCAAAAACTGGAGCGAAAACAATACCGAAAATTTGAAAAAAAATTAAAAACAGAATTCCGCAATTTAGTAAATTTGAAACTGCTCTTAAAACGTAAGGAATTAGAGAAAAAATTATATATGAAAAAGATGCGCCTCGATAATATCTATCCAACGGCGTATCGTTTGCTTCATTCCGACGAACGGTTTACAAGAAATCACGAAAAAACGCTCGCTGCCACTCGTCATGGGCCGCACCATTTTCAAAACTGCTCTAAAACCGTGTGGAATCTCGAAAAGTGTTCAACATGTCAAAGTTGCGCCTAATCCATAGCTTTTCAACGGTATATTACATGCCTCATTCCGACAAACGGTTAAAAAATTAGAGCGAAAACAGTACCGAAAAAATAACACGTGCAATTTTTTCTGACGAGAAGTTCACTCGTGTGAGTACTGCAGCACACTTCGTTCAAACAGTGACGTGCACTTGCGTTCAGCGTGCAGTGCAGAATAGTTATTCTGCTAATATTAGCAGAATAGACGTCTATATATTAATTGTTTTGTATGTACATATATTAACGCTTCTTTCTTCTTTTAGTCCATCAGATCGAACCAAACTTCTGTAAGGAGACGAGGCCCGAAGAAAAAGTTGGGCCACGATATAACGTTCACAATCGAAGATGTCGCTCCAGATGGCCAACCGATTGCTCCCAGGCGGACCAAAGACAAATTTGTACATCAGTGCAGAGTTCTTGTTAGGGAGTTTCCCGATCAGCATCCAAGAATGGAATAAGAAGAAGGACAGTGAAGTTTCTTATGTCGAAGATAGACAAAAAGATGAGCTTTGGAACTTGCTGATGACAAATTTCAGCCTACCGCCAATGGTGGATCCAAATAACCTAGTTATATAGCGACAGGTCAAGACTGGGCTCTTAAGAACATGTCAGAACTATTCAAGAACTGGAAGAAAAAATTTAACCAGTTTGTCGACAAAGACGAGACTCCAGAATTGACCAGTCAATACACGAAGATAAAAGATCACTAGCCCGAATTTGTGCCGTACAAGAAATCGGAGAAAGCTAAGAAAAGATCACAGATAAATAAGCTAAATGTTACAAAGAAGAAGTATCACCATCTTACAGTGTCAGGTTGCTACAGCAAAGCCTGACCTACATGGGACAAAGCTGAGAACGACTGCTTGCTAAAGGGGTCCCACTAGCGACATTAAACTGTCCCGATCGGTCAAGGACTTGGTTCTTCGGTGGTAGAGGAACTTTGGACGCAGAAACAGGGAAGTTTGTTTTCACAAAAGCTCAACTTGAAACACCCGTCACAAAGATTAAGGAAGCAATCAAGGCTGCGCAGGAAGGGAGGTTCCATCATGACATAGAGAAGGACGAGTTGTGAAAGGACCTCGGGCATCTTGTACACCCTGGATGAACAGGAGGCACATCAGGCTCCGTCCTATGGAAGTACGGGTTTCTGGACAACTGTGTCACTTATAGAAGCCGAGGGAGAAAGAATAAAGAGCAAGCAGATTAGATGAAGAAGAAGGAAGAGAGAATAGTGAAACTAGAGGAACTTGAGAGGCAGTGAGCTACCTACCCACCATCTCAGCGGGACGAAGATCCTTCATTCGATACTGTCCATGAAGCTACCCCACCATCTCAGCGGAAAAGTTGTGTGGCTTCCACTGAGCTCGTTCGGCCTAATATCACGGCTCCTCGCTACCCTGTGGAAGGTAACACGGAGAATGAACATTGTTAGCTAATGGAGAAATGCCATAACCTAACCGTGAAGGTGGCGGTCGGCTATGTCTTCCTCGACCTAATGCAACTTTCCATTTTGCTTCCATTCCAGATGGCTTTGCTGTTGTTTCAGTGGATGAAATAATTAATGGATTTGAGGGGCTGGAGCTAGACTACCCTACAGGTGAAGGGGAGATTCATCTAGAAAATCCCTTAAGGACTACCTGTCTATGGAGAAAGGAAACCATGTTGCTTCCAAATTGGACGCCACCTCAGCAGACTCGGCTAGAGGAGGCCCCTCGGCAGACTCCGCATAGTCCAGCTCTGTTATCTCCGCTGCCTCAGTTGTCTCCGGTGCGTCAGCTGTCTCCTCCACCGCAGCGGACTCCGACAGAGGAGGCCCCTCAGCAGAATCCTCCTCTGCCTTAGTTGTCTCCGCCGCATCAGTGGACTCTGCCTCCTCAGCAATGGAGGAAGAGAGCCGCCGCCGCTCCGGCGGCTAGCAGTACAACAGGGAAGAAATTCAGAGCTAGTCCAAGCCTCAAGGACATCGTGGATGCCGAGTTACCATATGAGATGACTGAGGAGGAAAACAAGGACATCGTGGATGCCAAAGTGAAGGCCCATTTTAAAAGGAAACGCCCACCTCCAAAAAGGAGATAGTTGATCTGGTCAAAGTGAAGCACTGTCTGGATGACCTTAACCGACGACTGCCGCCTCCGCCGCTAGTAAACTATGACCGCTGTATTGAAAAGACATTTCATCAAGCCAAGCGGTCGGGAAGATTAAGTACCAGTGGTGCAAGAAGTGGGAAAACAATTCCCCAGGTCGACGAACAGGAGAAGCAATCGTGCCCCCTGCTCAAAGTGTTTACCTATATCGCTAATGATCCGGCGGTAGCGGCCGCTCATCCTGGTTACACTCTTGGTGATTACGTGGGCGATGATGCATGGTTCAAAATGGCTGAGGTAGTAGCGCCCTTTAGATAGTGCATGGGAATCCTCTCGTCAAACCTGAGCAGCTCCCGCATCTATCAACGATGATGCGAAGATAACATGACTGGTACTTGGGAACTTGCAAGGATGGGACCGACAATATCTTGCTGGGAATTAAAGATGAGCACGACTTCATTGGAGCCAATCTGATGTACGTTGAATTTGTGGATTTTATTTCAGTTATACAATCAAGACGCCATCGACAAAACTATCATGAGTTGCTATTGTCTGTAAGTATTATTTCTGTAATCAAGTCTTTAGCTCAGCTCATTCCTTGCATGCATATATAATTATCCTCACTATATTATGCAGATTGAAGATCGTCGAATTCAAAAGAGGACAAATCTATGACATTGGGTTCATTAGCCCAAATATCGTAAATGAATTTATGGTAAAATAGAGACCCACCGATACATATATTATTACCGGGAGAAGCGGGATCTTGGAGAAGCGGGATCAACTCCTACCACATCATCGTATACGAGCAATTCAAGAGGAATTGGCAGGATTCTTTGTTCACCACGTCATACCAAAAGACGGAGAATATCATCAGGAATTGCAAATGGATTTTGGTAGATGATATTAGGGATCGTCAGAGATGTTATATTGTATATATGTAGTAGCGCCGGATAGATATACGAAAACTTGTTGTTCGACCAAGCACGGAGAAGGAGAGGTCACTTCTCTCTCTATATATATGTTCATGACGATCTTGTGTAATGGTTCCTTCATTGCTATATGTAGTAGCCAGCGTCGAGTTGAATGGAAAACATTAAATAAAAATGAAACCCTAAATATAAAAGAATTGAAGGGTAAACACAAAAATAAAAGGGGGAAACACAATATGAAAACTCCTAAACCCTCCTAAACCCCTAAACCCATCCTTTGAAAAAAAACAAAAACCCCAACGCGTGGCAGCAGCTGACACGTGGCGTACTTTTAGTCCCGGTTGGTGTTACAAACTGGGACTAAAGGTCCTCCTGCCTAGGCGCCCCACAATGGCTACCCATGGAGCCCCTTTAGTCCCATTTTGTAACACGACCGGGACTAAAAGTGGTGGGCACTAGTCCCGATTGTTTTGTCCCGGTTGCATAATCGGGACTAAAGGCCCTCTAGAACCGGGACTGATGCCCTGTTTTCTACTAGTGGGTGCCATGACTAATATGAAAGAAGCGAATATTAAATTTGAATTTCCACTAAGAAAGGGTATGGAACACTTCCCTAGAACAAGAATTAATCCACCATATGAAGCAATCATGAGAGCGTCCTATGGGGTGAAAACCAAATATGACAATACTTGAATCTACGCATTATGCGTAGATAGCGGCATAAAACGATAGCGCTTGTTGGGAGGCAACCCAATGATTAAATTTTATTTTTGTATTTTTCTTTCTGTTCTTGAGTGTTTGCACGATTATGCTACTGTTATGATTGTGTTTGTGACAAGTAAAGCCTTTGGGATCATGTTTCGTGATAGTAGATTTGATCTTGTTGAAAAACAGAAACTTTGCGCCCCATAGCGGAATTGTTAAAAATCACATAAGTGTGAAAAAAATCTGAATTTTTTACGCAAGATCGACATAAAAATTCCCTACATTTTCCTGATATGTCATAATTTTTGGAGTTACCGAAGTATTGACAAAGTCCAGATTACTACAGGCTGTTCAATTTTTGACAGATTCTATTTTTGTTGCATTGTGTGCTTATTTTTATGAATCTATGGATTTTATTGGGGGGTATAAGCCATGGAAATGTCGGAATACAATAGATACAATGCAATAATAAAATATGGATGGGTTTGCAAGAGCACTTATAGTAGTGATTTGCTTTATTATACTAACGGATCTCACGAAGGTTTTCCTAAGTTTTGTGTGATTGAAGTTTTCAAGTTTTGGGTGAGAACACGACGGATGCAGGAATAAAGACTTAAAAGAGCCTAAGCTTGGGGATTCCCCATGGCACCCCAAGTTATTATTCAAGGAAAATAAAGCAACTAAGCTTGGGGATACCGCGGAAGGCATCCCCACTTTCTTCTAACGACCTTCGGTAATTTTACTTGGAGCTATATTTTTATTCGTCACATATCATGAGTTTTGCTTGGACTGTCTTGTATTATATGAGGCTTTGCTTGTTTTTCTTTTTAGTTGGTCACAAGTATCCTGGCTGGACACAACTATTTGAGAGAGCCAAAATTATGCTATGATTTGTTAGAATTGCTCTATGTGCTTCACTTTAATTTTTTTGAGTTATGGAATTGCTGTATTGCTTCATTTATATCTTTTTTAGCACGGTGTGCTTTAATATTTTTGGAAAAAATACTCTCATGCTTCACTTAGATTTATTTGAGAGTTAGTAATTTTTTTGAAGAAATTCTCTCATGCTTCACTTATATTATTTTGAGAGATGAAAAAATGTTTATGCTCATGTTCTTCACTTAAATTTGTTTGAGCTTATCAAAAGCAATTGCAACTTAGGAAACTAGTCCCAAAGTGATAGATATTCAATAGGGATATAATAAAAACTTTCATGAAGATCACTGGACAAAATAAACTTGATTCTTTGTAATAGTTTTGAGATATGATGATAGAAATATATGAGTCATGTTGGTGAGTAATTATGCTTTACTAAGGATATTGGTGTTAAGGACTGTGATTCCCTATGCAAGCACGAAAGTCAATAGTTATGCAATCAAATTACATCCTATTTATGGTGCATTATTCAGTGTTAGTTATGCTTACTGCTCGTTTATGTGAATTTCCGTTTCTTGGTTCGTTGCTTCTCAATCTTTTCGCTAGCCTCCAGTTGTACTAAATAGAAATACTAGTTGTGCATCCACAATATTTAAACCCAGTTTTGCCCTATGAGTCCACCATACCTACCTATATGCGGTATTTCCGTGCTGTTCTAAGTAAATATCTATGTGCCATCTCAAATTTTCAAAATGAATTTCCTTTTTGTATGCCTGTACTAAGCAGCAGAGGATGGCCAATATTTTCCATGCTAGATGTGTTATTCTCAAGATGAGTCTTTATTCATTTGTCATTGCACGAGAGTGCATCGGTAATGGGAATGCCTAGTCCCGAAATGAAGAAGAAATTTACTTTATGTTGGCAAGTTTATTCCTTGGAAAGTGTTGGTATGGAAGGCACCCGTGGATACAGCTAGCCATGGATTGTGAAAGTATGGTGGAAAAGGAATACACTTGTTTGTGCTTATGATATTATGTTTGGGAACCGCCTGGGATATAACTAGCATGGAAAGTGTTGGGCATTACTCGGTCGTTTTCTTTGTCGGGAAAAGCATGCCTCTTAAAAAAATTTATCTCTCAATTTGTGCTTTGAGCTCTGGCACCTCTACAAATCTCTACTTCCCTATGCAAAGGGCATATCTATTTACTTTATGCAATTTTTATTTTTATTTGAGTATCCATATTCTCTTATAAAGCACAAACTAGGGAGCACTATGATCGTACTTGAGCATTGGATGTAGATAATATTCGAGTGTGTTTCGTGAATGGATCAATGATTGAGCATGATGGGCTAGGGATAACTTTCTTTAGTGTTGATATTCTGAAAGACATGGTTGCTAGTTGATATGCTTGAGTATTGAAATCTTCATGTCAAACTAAGCTATTGTTTTGAACCATCTAAAAGTCCAAATGTCCATGGTACAAAAGAAAAGAATATGTGATGAACATGTTAGGCAACATTCCACATAAAAAATTATGTTTTTATCATTTACCTACTCAAGGACGAGCATGAATTAAGCTTGGGGATGCTGATACCTCTCCAGCGTATCTATAATTTTTGATCGTTCCACACTGTTATCATTCTTGGATGTTTTGCAATCATTTTATAGCAACTTTATATCATTTTTTGGGACTAATCTATTGACATAGTGCCGAGTGCCAGTTGCTGTTTTTTGGCTTGTTTTTTTACTTCGCAGAATAATAGTACCAAGCGGAGTCCAAACACAGCAAAACTTTTTGGAGATATTTTTGGACCAGAAGACACCTTGGTGGCAAAGAAAGCACCAGAGGGGATCCCCGTGGGGACCACAAGACACCTGGGTGCGCCCACGTGGGTTGTGGGCCCCATGGAGGTCTCCTACACCATCTCTTCGCCCTATAAATTCCCAAATATACCAGAAACTCTAGGAGAGTCAACAAAACACAATTCCAACCGCAGCAAGTTTTACAACCACGAGATCCAATCTAACACCATCACGGAGGGTTTCATCATCCTCATTGGTGCCTCTCTGATGATGCATGAGTAGTCCATCACAGACCTAAGGGTTTGTAGGCAGTAGCTAGATGGCTTCTTCTCTCTTTTTGATTCTCAATACAATGGTCTCTTGGAGATCTATTTGTTGCAAACCTTTTTGGTTGTGTTTGTTGGGATGCGATGAACTTTGAGTTTATAATAAGTCTATATCCATGAATATTATTTGAGTTTTCTTTGATCTCTTACATGCATGATTATTTATAGCAATGATGGATAGTCTCTTTGGCTCAGTTTGTAGCTTCTCCCAATGCTACAACCCAACTAGGAGGGTTGTGGCCTGTTTGGCTAGTTGGGCGAACGAGAGGCAGCCCAAATCGGGTCACCACCAGCAGTAGTGAGGGAGCACAAGCGAGGGAATAAGGAGGGATATATTTGGGCGAGTGTACCAATTCAATGGCCTGACTTGGCGGTGGTAGTTCAGTTGTAATATTGGCTACCTCCTGATTTCTGTACTGGTGGAGCTGGGCTGACGCTGCTTCAGGATTTTGCACTGCCATCGGGTGTAGCTTCGAGAAGCTAGCTTCTCTGACTCCAAAAGTTCGGGGCAATTTAATCTGTGGAGTTTGTGAAGCATGGAGCTTGAGGAGATCAGAACAGGCCTAAATATGCATCAACTAACCTATCACCCATCACACTTACGATAGCACCCACAAATATTACAGTGGCCTCAGAGTATGCTCTGTACTATTTAGGTGTAAGCGTTCCACCTAGAGTGGCAGCTGAAATCTAGTGCACGTTCATAGCGGTGAGCCACAAGAAGGCATTTGTCTGCTACCTCTTCAAGTTAGCACCCATAAACAGGCACGGTCTCAAAGTAGCAGCATAGCCAACCAGCAAAAATTTCCTAAGACATAAGGCTTTTTGATTTTTTAGGAAATTAGGTAGTTTCATTTCAGCTTAATCCAGATAAGCATCATCATAAGATTACTCTCATGGTCGAATAATACGGATTAGGAAAACTTAGCATGTAAGCATATGGACCAAAGGCACATGTCAATAGAGAAAACTTCAAGACTTACATGGGCATCAGAAACTTTAGTGCAAGAGATTCTTCGCCAAGGGTGGTGAAGAAGTAGTTGTCTGCGGTAGAGGAAGCATACAAGCGGACGTCGAGGATGTAGTCAAACTTGAGTGAACAGCCATACCGAGATGCGCCCCAAAACCTTATCTCCTTCACATGGAGGGAAAGCGTTGGAGATTGAAGAGGTGCAACTGACACGTGGTGGGAGAACTCTCCAGTAATACAAAACATGTCCAGAAGGAGGTCGGGTATTGACACATATAGAGCTAGATAGTGCACTACCATGCAAAACAAATTAGTTCTTCCAACATTGTGCATAACACTAAACTTTGTCAACTAGTATACGGTACTAAACTCACACATTTTCCATGCAACTTAAATGGGCCTTTGAGAGTTAGAATTTTAATTGGGCTGAGGTACAAGATTTAGTGGACCAATGCCCATAAAATATAACATAATATTTTAATGAGTCTCGTATTTGTATGACTAGTAAATGTCTACGTCCAATGCATGTTGATATTAGGCATTACATTAACTGCATGCAAATATTAGATAGGATATTATTTACACATTATGTTGATATTTTGTATGGTATTAATTGCAAGGCAAACATGTTGATGGCTCGTCATTGAAGCAATCTATGTCGTTGGATTGACTTGGTTTGATAACCGAGATTACTTGGATCTACCCCTTGGGTATTTTTAGATACTAGTAGTAATTAGTACCGGTAAATAGTAAATAGTAAATGTGTGTGTGCAATGCACGTTAATATTAGGAAGAAAATTTACTGCACGTTGATATTAGGTACGATATCAATTACGCATTAATTATAAAATTAGCACAAAAGTTGATATTTAGAATGATGTTATTTTTTGGGAAAAAAATGGAATGATGTTAATTGCACATTAAACATGCCGAGGGCTCACCATTGCTATATGATTTGACGGCCAAGATTAATTTGATCTGCCTTTGGGCCTTTTAATATTGGTATATATACCGATATAAATATAGGCATATTTATATGAGAAATTTAAATTTTGTAAAACTTTCTTGGGCACTTGGTCTATGAATAATTTCAAAAGAAACATTTGGTCACTTGGCAAAACTAAATTGAAAACCAAAAACATGGGCACCTGAAAAAAATTATAATTTAAAATTTTAAATTGGTGGCCATGGGTCCTATATATCACTTTTTTTTATTGCTGGAACATATCACTGTTCCTTTGCGAAACGGCTCCTTGGCGATCGCTCGCGGGAGCGATCGATCCCGACCACGCGTGGCGCACCTCCTGTTCCCTTTCCCTTTCTATCTCGTTTCCTTTTTTGGAAAAGCCCACGCGTCTGTGACCTCCTATTCCTCTTTTCCTTTCGCCTTCTCCCACAGATCCCCTCATAGGCTCATACTCCTCCGCCCGCAGCTGCCCTGCTGCTTCCTCCCCCCCTCCTTCGGGCGGCTCTTCCTCCACCGCAGCTGCCCCGCCTTCCCTCCCCCCTCCTTCTTGGCTGCTCCTCCCTCATGGCAGCCGCCAATACGGCGAGGCTCCACGGCGGCACGGGCGACGCGAGGGCCAGGGTGGCAGCGCCAATACGGCGAGGCGCCGCGCCCGCCGAAGCGCCGCAAGGTCCAGGGGCGGCAGCGGTCAAGACGGCGAGGCGGTGGCTCTCCAGCGTCCGTCTGACCTCGGCGCCGCTCGCCCTTCCTCCTGCGTCTCCTGCCAG
The DNA here is from genome assembly GCA_021437245.1 of Aegilops speltoides. NCBI lineage: Eukaryota > Viridiplantae > Streptophyta > Magnoliopsida > Poales > Poaceae > Aegilops > Aegilops speltoides. The sequence continues at coordinate 483,271,368 of CM038145.1, read as the reverse complement.
CAAGCTTCCTAACGGCGCCGTGTCACCTCCCAAGGATGTCGGTACCACTCACCTCCCCCTCCCTCTTTCCTTCAGATGAATTAATAGGCGGCGGCGGCGTCTCCGAGCTCATAAGCACCAAGATTTGACATGGAGCAGCACATGGATGTCGATTTTGGCAGCTCGCTTTGATGAAGCCGGCATTGCTAGGTAGTTCTTGCTAGTTTTCAGCATTAATGAGGGAAGAAGATGATTTAATGTTTTGGAAGGACTAATCCGGTGAGGATGGTGGACAAGAAAATAGAAGGAACGTGTATGTCAAAACTGAAGAAAAGCATACCACCTTGGTGGCTCTGTTCTCACAAAAGAAGATTGTTTCTGTTTCACACAAAATCAGATTTTTGCCAAGCAACTCATCGACCTTGGTCTCATCTTTAGCTGACGGCGGAGCATCAAGTTGCAGTATCTCTGCGAAAATCCATAGAAGTATCGGAACCGGCTGTGTGCATGGGAAAAGAAAATCCCTAAATGTATCTACGAAACAATGGTATTTTTCAGTGAATGAACTAAGACTAGCAGTTCATTTTAATTCTGTTGTGGGAATCTATTTTGGGAACTCAATTCTGAACACTTTTCAAAGAGATAGTAGCTGCCACTGTTTCAAGGATGTACTAATTCTCTGAAAATCGCTTTGTTTTTACAGTAGCAAGTTGTCAGATGAATTCGACGTAAAACTGTCATTTGTTCAAGAAGGAATTATTTTTCGAATCTTTTTTGTATTTCAGTAGCAACTTATTGTATGAATTCTTAACACTGTGCAAGGAAATCAGCAGCTACCATTGTTCGGAGAATGAGCTAAATCTCTGAAAATCGCTTTTGTTTTTCTCGTAGCAAGTTAATGTATGAAAACTGAATATTGTTCAAAGAAGTCAGCAGCTGCCATTATTTCTACATCAGTTTACCCCTCTTAGTAGAAAGGAACAACTCACTTCTCTCGCTACTCCTAATTTTTTGTTGTGCTTTTACGTAGGAGGAGAAATTCATCATCGATCACAAGAACCACGTAACAGCAAGGGTGATATTCAGGTTGACATATTTCCATAGACAATCTAACCTGTACAGGATGAGTAAGAGATGAAAAACATCAATTGAAAGCACCGCAAAGGTGTCTAAGCAATGGTAACATCATTTGAAGAACATCCCTTTCCTTCCCCGATTTATCGAGGTTAATAACTTACAGCGTAAATGTCAATATCTTACTGACATAATTATCTTTTTATAGGCAGTCTTTCACACTAAAACGACAACACATGCCTTACAAGATACTTCCTTTTTTGTACACTGTTCTTCGTGCTAGTATCGGGTTCAATAACATAAACACATGTAAAAATGCTCATCGCTTTCTCTGCGCCCACCATGCAAAAAAAGAAGTGCCCCAAGAAGATAATTGCCTCCATTTCTTTTCCCATAGCATCCTATATGCGTTGTAGCTCTCTGGTCCAGCCCATGACGCGCGTTATATGTCTTTGTTTTCGGAGGGATGATAAAGGAAATTAGTCCTTCGCTATATAAGAAAATATGATAGCCGTAATAAATCCTATAAGATTAACACTGCTAGTCCAGAAAATTTAAGCATTACCTGGTTATTTTGGGGCATTGTGGCTTTTATGGCACGGCAGCCTGCACTTGGAACACTTCCTCATCGCTTTTTGTTTCTTAAGCTTATCGAAGCCTTTTCATACATGGACTTTGGCCTATCACCAAGGTTGAAACCTTTTGTGCGTGACAGCGGGGTCTCTCAACCCAAATGTTTGATGCACCTCAACGCCACCCATGCTAGACGCACCAATGGTAGACACAATGTTTTGATGCACTGCGTAGGGATATGCAGTCGCCATCCCCTCTGCTGGCATCAACATTCAGATTCTTGAGGATCATCAATACACCGTCGCTTCCCACCGAGAGTTGTTGTTCTTGGCGGAGCCGCTTGTCTAACGACTTTGTTTATTGCCTCACCAATTCCTTCCACGAACAGGTCGTACGACCCGTCGTCCGTCATTCGTTTGACAATCGTCCGACACAGCTCATGACTATAGAATGCCCGATCGTCAAGTGTGTTCTCTGTCCATTTTGACCAACATTTCCATCCGTCATCATAGCTAACACATGCCCCGCAGCTCTGTCCACCTAGGATTTATAAAGCTTTCAGGAGGCTACTCAACCCAATGTGTCTTGCTACCGCTAGGACGTGGCAGCAATGCAAACCGTCCCGATTGAACTTGGAACATGAGCAGCGGTAGACATCATCAGTGATATTGACACGGTGTATATCCTTTTGAAAACTCTGCGTCTGGTATTCGCCACGCCTTGTCACCAGGAATGTTCTTGTTTCACCAGCAGCAGACAACGACCTCAACTCAGTAAGCTGTGGTTTTTCATCTCTTCCACAAATTTGGCGTATATTGGTGGTGTGTATATCTTTGCAGCCTCTCTTTCCATAGGGTCGTAACTCGAAGAACGTTGTTCTCTCGTTCTGATTTCTCTCTCATCGATCAAGGTCGCTATGCTTCTTTTCTGAACAATCTGGCATGGTTGAAAACGCCGCAATCGAGTCCTTTCGGAGGACGTAGCCTTTGAACAGAGAGTTGGTGCTCTCGCTCCTCCCATTGATAGCGTGAATGGGAAAAATTTGTCCATGTAGTGCGCAGGACCCACTCATCTCGATTTCAAACAACCGCTTTAGGTGGGTTTCATCCTGAGCATCATGCTTCTCCAACAGGCGTGCCATCCGCTCTCAAACTCTTCAGCGTGAACGAGTTCTGATTAGGCTCGGAGCTCGCATGCAAAGTTCCTCGGGCGAAGAAAGAAAGGGACTAGTTTCATTTCATTTTCCTCTGGATGTGCCGATTCTGCGAAGCGGTGGGTTGAGTGCAACATGACAAGACGTATAGCATTCCGCATTGCGACATCACGTCTGTTATTATGGTTTCCGGTGCAGACCCCCATCGACCTCAGAAATGCTCGAAACAGCCACCTGAATGTGTCTTCCTTCTCATCCTTTAACAATGCCGCACCAAACAGGACAGTCTTTCCATAGTTGTCCACGCCAACCACAGGGGCAAATGGCATATTGTACTGGTTTGTGGAATAGGTAGTATCAAAAGAGACAAACTGCCCAAACTGGCTGTAGTTTGCTCTACCTATCTGATCTGTCCAAAACACACTTCTAACGGTGTTGTGTGCGTCGACCTGGAGCTGGTAACTGAAACCTGGCATCTTATCCTCAACGCTCTTGAAAATTTTCAGCAGCTCCTCAATGTCTTTGTTCTTGTGTTTAAGTCTTTTCTTTGCATTGCGGTTGCTCAGATACTTAGCATCAAAAGGTACTCCTCTGAAGCTCCCCATCATCCTCCTGAATATGGTCATCACTTTCCTGGGGGGCACTCTGCTTTCTTGAAGAATGTCAATCAATGCCTTGTCAGATTCAGACATCCTTTTGTGGCACTTCATAAACCTAACCAGCCACTCACTGGGAGACAGCTCATGATTGTGCTCAAGGTTTGTGGATTTTATAACCCATCGTCCCGATTCTTCTTTCACTATTATCTTAATGGACACATTGTCTGTTGATTTCGAAGTCATCCTCTTCCTCAACGCAGAGTCGTTAACGCATTTGCCCGACTCGATTCTGACTGAATATTTGCTTGTTTATCGCTTTGAAACCCTCGACTCATATGTGGTGTCCTTTTTACCGCAAAACCCACACGCCGGGCATATGAGGCGAAAAAAGAAGAATGCTTGGTCGCTCGAATCGAACTCAAGACTGCTCCGGCGCAGAGCTTCCATGATTTCGAGCAGATGGATAATCACCATTACCAAACATTCGGTCCATATCATGTTCCTCGGCTGTCGGGGCTCGGGTTCAAGTGCACTTTGAAGCTCGGGTCCGCAGCCACACCATCATCTGTTCCACACCATCCAACACGAATCTCCCTGGTCCGTGGCTACAGCTGCTCCATCCACGGATTCGGGCCTTCTGCGATCGGTGGATCTGCGGAAGCAACGTCTCCACCCTCGGCAAGCTCATCTTCATGTATATCCATAACACTGGGAAAAACATCTGATGCAATTCCTTTTTTCTGTAAGTATTTTTCTCTTTTTGGTTATTTTTAGATAGGTACACCTCACAAACTTGTGCATTTTTCAAAACATCCCATAAGAGTCATAGTTTCCTTTTCTTCATACCTCATTCAAGTCGAAGAGTGGTGGCTGCCTTTGCTCATGTGACTCTGTTGTATCCATGTCGAGAACATCATCAACCAAAGTGCCTGCTGCATTGGGACCATCCTCATCTGCATCAATAGCCTGGGGGCGGCACATAGAAAAGCATTTTGTGTTTATAAGCTCCTCATTTTTATCTCTTTTTTGATAGTAAACAGCATGCATGCAGCTTGTGTTTGTTCATCAAACCATAGGTACTCAAAGTCATGTTTCTTTTGTACCTCGTTTAAATCAAGCAGGCAGGTTCTTTATGCTCATGAGGATCTGTTCCTTGAAAGCCCCTGTCCCCGCCATGCCAAAAGCAATATTAGCTGAATGACTCACGAATTTATGCTAGCCTCAACTGCGCAAGCTCTTGAATATTCTCTTGCTCCTCTCTAGCGACGCCTCTGCACAAATGACTTTTTGTGTTCCGAGAGAGGAACGGGAGGAGGGAGTGGCAGCGTTAGCATTTCCTACTTATTGAACCTCTTGCTTTTTACTACAAAGAATTATTAAAGAGAGAGGGGTTGGGGTGATACTGTAAATCTTTCGATAAAGCGTGCCTTGGCATGCTTGATGAACCAGCATTCATCATTTCTCTTACTAGCGGAGAGACCACACCAGAGATCGATCATCGAAAAGGAAGAAAAAGAAATGCAAATTAGAATAGTCACTTGTGTTTTTCTGCAAAATCATAAATGTGCATTGTTCAAGTCACATATCCAGTTCATTTCTTCTTTTAATATTTTTATGCTTACATATTATATATATTTCCTACAGATAGAAAGAATCCTCAAGATCTGGTGCATTCTTTTTCTTTGTCAAACTGAAGAAAGAAAGTGCGAGACAACATCACGTGTTCATTTTTTTTAATTTTCTTCCACGAGAATCATGGTTACGTAAACACAGTTTCAAAATGGCTCAAAAAGTACAATGCATTCTTTGTCATGTAACAGCGTTCCTAAGCTATTATTGAATGATCACGGTTTTTTCAACACGTCATGGACTTTACATTTGATATATACATCAAGTTTTCGGGACGAAAACCATCATGGACAACATATATTTTGCTCCTTTTCACCCCTCTGTTCTTTCTATCGTGGTTGATCCCCAAATCAGGTATGTTTGTTTTTAACTACTAATCGAGAAGCAGATAAAATGTAAAGGATTTTCACAATGGAAGAAAATCAAAGAAAATGGTGGAGGAGAACTAACCATTTTTTGTCTTGGATTTTTTTTTTCTGTGCCTTTTCTTGCGAAGCCCTCCTGCTCAATTTCTCTTTTTTGATCCCTTTCTCTTTGTTTTAGTTTTGCTCTCAGCAAGGGTGCTTCGCTGTATCAATGACGAGCCATCCTTACCTAGCTATGCGCTCGACAACTGCAGCCAAGATCGCTTCCTCTCTTCTTTCCCCACCCCACCCCCAAATTTTTGGCTCGTGTGATGGGAAAGGGGCCGGGCGATGACACGTGATGGGATCGCCAAGATTGTAGCAAGGGGAGAGGGGAATCAAGCTAATTGTCTAAAGATCCGCCCCTCCCCCAAGAAAAGTTTCGGCCGGTGCAAAGAATCACGACCTGAATTTGATCCCGATTTCTCTCTCTAATCACGGGGGGTTAGGGGGTTTCTGAGGTTGAAGACGATGTGGTTATTTTCAGAATTATCCCCGTAGTTTATTTTTATTCTATATCACCTATCTGGACGGCGCGGAAGGACTAAAAGGGTAAGGACAAAACTGATTTGTTTTCACTGGACCCCCTGTTTTCTATCTTCCATTGCTTCTTTTCTTTTTTCAGTCCAAATTGACTAGCGCACAGCGTCGGCTTCTCCCGTCAGCGGATCCACACGCGGGGCAACAACAACCAAATCCGGTGGGCGGACGGGGAACTTGAGGACGGAGGATGGCGGTGGAGTTCCCCATCACCTTGCGGGAGCTCTACAGGAACGCCATCACGAGCTGAGTAAGTCTGGATCTCACGCCCTTCTCGTCGTTCTCGTCCCCTATTTCGACCATATATTTTTACCATTTTAGCACACGCCTTCCTCGAGATCCGAAAGGATTCAACCCTCTCCCATACACCCCATTGCTGGATGAGACCCATGTGTATTCGTAGTATGTTTTTGTTTTTGCCTAATACTTGCTTAGCTCGTCATCTAAATATACATCAAATTTAAAACAGCGGGAACATGGTTATGGTTCTAATGTCCGTTCTCTAAAATCTGAGAGCGATGGAAAATATAGGTATATTTCTCATATGTCATTGCTCTAATCCCCATCTTTATGTGGATTATGATTAAAGCAAATACACTGACTGTTTTTAACATGCCAAGCATATTAATATATGCTTACATAATCCAAATGAAGAATAATCAAGACCATGCGGCTGATCACCGGTTGTAAAGTTACATCTTAGAAAAGCTGTAGTTTAAATCAGAATTCAGCATTTTGTTTTGGGAATGTTGGACTGATTGTGCATTGTTGTATTCATTTTGGTTGCGTATTCTGATCCAAAGGTGGCATTTTCACAAATTCAGGTGTTGAATCCAAAATCTGGCCCCATTTGTTTATTCAAGGATGCTTCCTTAAATGGTCATGCCTGCATCCCTTCCCATTGATTGTTCTTTTGAGCGCCTCTTATGTGGTGTGTGTGTGTGTGAGGGAGTGTTTATGCATCTTGTGTTGTGGCTGTGGCTATGTGTGGCGTGTGCCTTTGGCGTGGTGTTGGGCAACGCCTCTTGGTGACACAACCTCTGAATCTTGGCCCTCAGCAGTCTTCATCCAAAGTGCTTGGGCGGCCTTGAGATATGATGCTTGGGAGATCAAAGCATGAATGTGTCTGCATTTTGATCTGTGATGTTGCTGTTGTGGTGCATGCATGATCCATCATATGGTTTCATTGTGTGGATGAATTTTGTCACCCACGGAGCACTGTGGATGGCGCAGAAAAAAAAGGCTAGTGGCTACATACATATTCACTTATTCGGTCGTAATGGCCAATTATTCAGGGTTCGTGTTGAGCAGAGATGTGTTAAAAGTGCAGGCACTTTTTCCTTCTGCATTTGTTTATGAGTGGAAAGGATCTGAGACTTTGGCCTCCTCGAAGAGCAGAAGTTGTTTTTTTAATTGCGATAATGAAGTGTTGCTTCTACTTGCTCAACTAACCATGTGTTACCTATTCTCTAGTATAAATTTCTGCTACCTATCTGCTGTTTTTTATTTTTCGTAGTAATCAAGCTAGGCTTCAAGAAACATCTTATACTTAGCACAGCCTATCAGAGTACTTTTTTTATAGTACTCATGTTGACCTTTGTTCTTCATAAAAAACAAACTAACAATGCTCAGCATGCTGCCTCGCACTAAAGATGATCATTGTTACTTTTTGTTAACTTTTCATACATTTTTTGTAATATAAAGATGCTAAGCATGGTCTTTTCACATTTTTACACCAAATGACGATAACTTTTTTAATTACTTCCTTTTGAGTCTTGTCATTTCACGGTTATCACATAATCATGAATAATCTTCTCTCAGATTTCAGATTTGGCATTAGGAGTTGCTAATAACTCGAAGGAACAAGGAAATTCTTGGCTTTCTTCAATACATCCAACCAATAGAATTTTATATCAACCATGGCTGAGCAGGCAAGAGCAGTGAGTTCCTTTTAATTTTTGCATTTACATAATTTATCTCAATTGATCACTTTCTTCACTGCAGAAATGTTTTATATTCCTTGCACTCGCTGATTTTTTTCTTAATAAATGATTGTTTACAGGTTTTGCAACAAAGCTCTCACTACGGAAATTCATGGGCGGCGCAGCGTGTAACTCTAGATCAAAGGCAGCTTGCCCGTAGCATGGGCCTGGATCATCTGCTTGACCTAAAATGTGATACTCTGCCGCGCGGTGTCGTTCATTATCTGGCATCAAACTTTGATGCACCCTCAAGGGCTATTGAACTCCCCAATGGGTTCAAGTTCACAATCACACCCTACTGCATACACCAGGTCCGGGATACCACTTGGCGGCGTAACCATAGAGAAGAAGCAAAACCCAGCACTTAGATCACTGATTGCTCAATGACAAAATGCAAAGGAAACTACCCAACCATAAGCGAGCTGGATAACTTGATACAACCTGGGCTAGATGGAGATTCATTCAAAAGGATTTTCACAATGTATGCGCTCACCGTGCTCCTCGCCCTTCAAGCCATGGGGCTGCTAGTCAGATTACTACCACATTTCGAAGACCACGAACAGATTGGCTCATTCGACTTCAGCACGGCTGTCCTTGACAAGCTTGTGGCGTCAATTGATAGCTACAAGGCTGGAGCCACAGCGGTGCTCGGCGGGGATCTCTTAACACTCACGGTGTGTAGATACAAAGCATATTATGGATACTTTTTTTTCTTTCTCTCTTTCATATCCACATACGTCTCTTTGACAGAATATATATATGGTTTCTTCAAGCACACTATTTCTTTTTCATCTCTTATTTGCTCTTCATCCTCTTGCGCAGATCATATACTTTGAATTTCTTGACACCGACATCATGCGGTCACAAGCAAGCGCCACGGATTTCACTTTGGGCGTCTGAAATTGTAGCAGAATATGAAAGGCGGGACTGCACAAGCAGCGATAAATTGCTTCTGGCAGGCTCCGGTAATTATTTTTGTGAACATGCAAATCCTTTTGTTTGAGGTTTTAACCATCCTCGCACTTTTCCTTTGAAGAAAGATGGTTTCTCTCAGCCACCCCCTATGATTCTGACATGGTGTAAACATAACAAAACTTATGGCAGACAAAGCGTGTCTCGGAAACACCCTTCGGTCAAATCAACAGACAGCCAAAAGTCACACTAGGTGCCTCGTATGATGAACTCCTGCAGTTCACCCTCTCAATTGTTCCAGAGGAAAACCACCAGATGGTATTTTTTACTCTTGTCTTTTAGAGGTGCAGCATTCAGTCTTATTTTTAATAAAATATATTTGCTTTCTTACATTTTTCTTTTTACAAATTTCAGGTTTTAGACGAGCTTCCAAAGATTATGCATAGCATGCAGAGCGAGCTTTTTGATTCAATGCAAAATGTACTCGCCAAGAACTTTATGAACCTGCTGAAACTGATGTCGTCAATGCATTCTTCATCGCCTAGCAAAAAACAGAATAGCACAGACAAAGATTCAAGTTGCGTGCCCATTTCAGAGGCTCCGACGGTTCCTTGTGGTAGCCACTCCAGCTTACAAATGACAAGTACCACATGGCTGAAAGAAAACAGGATAAGCTGAAGCAAAAACAGGCGAGAATGTAGCTCGGGGGTGGAAGCGAGCACGTTTTTACAGTGAAGAAACAAAGCCATTATCTGAAGTACAAAGGAAGAACAACAAAGCCCCCGCACCCGTGCTCTTGAGTTTTGAGGATACAAGTGATGAAGTTTTGGCGGAATGGGACAAACAAGCATGTGCCAATGCCAGGGTACCCAACGTCGAAAGCCTACTTCGAATAATTGACACAATACCAATTTCGACCGACCTAGACCTGCCCTGCGCTGCGGAAGCATTGGAGGATGTACCCACAGAAGGTGCAGGTTGGAATACCGAGGCTGAACCTACCCACACTTTTAGCTTGCTTTCTTATGTTCTTGACGAGAAAGCATTTTGGCACCGATCACGAGTCCACGAGAGCCAGATTTATTAACTGCGCAGGAGCTCAATCTGTTTGAAGAATGGAAGGTCTCTACCAAGGTTGATGGTAGTGAAGGTCCAACCAGCAGTGACCCTATCAGGACGACAGAGGACATCACTAATAGAAACAAAAGGACGACATGCATGTCCTTAAACGAGACGGCTGACAACTGCGTTGCTTTGAAAAAAAGGGCAAGGATGTTTCAGAACACAGATGAGCTGTCGAGCAACATTCATCATGAGATGCCACACACTTTAGGAAGTATAAGCGCATCATCACACGAGAAAGATCAGCCATCAGCGGCGCTAATCTTGGTCGATCCAACAAACACGGTCCATGGCACCTCTTCAGCTACCAACAAAGACTTCCCATGGGACGACCCTGATATGGTAGCGCAGTTGATCGAGTCTACCGATAGGATTGAGGAAGAGTGGTTTTCACAACAAAGACAAACTCAGTATACCACATCAGTTACACAAGACATCCACATATCAGAGATCAAGCCCAATGAGATTTGTTGCAACTTCACCTCAAATCCAGTCGAAAGTGCTGTTTTCAGCGACATTGTGTCACGAATACCACCCCATTCAAGGCAAAAGAGGTATCTCAGTAACAATCTGCTATTTTTTTGTTTTTTCTTCCTTTTTTCTCCTCAATGGGGATGCACTGTCCGTATAACAAGGAATATTTTGTCCTTTTTCATTCCTCTTTTTTGTTCCCATCAAGCTTCTTTCCCATCTGAATTTTACATATTTTTCATTTTGTGGCAGCCCAAGAATAGTACAAATGGGCTCGACATGGGTTGAACATAGGGTTTTTGGCCTGAGCATGCAAGTGTATGGCCGGGTCAATAAGTACGTGATCAATATGTTGGGAAAAGCAGTAATGGCCGAGCAAACCGAAAAGGATAGGCTCAATCTTCTCCGCCGGTTCTTGGTCAAGATACTATGTCGAATGCGACACTGCTGTAAGTAGAAACATAAATATGTGCAGACAATACTTTTTTCCATCAATGCTCTGTTTTTTTTTTTGCGAGCCCCCTCCTTCTTGGTGCCATTGATGCATCTTTGATCCGGTCAAATTTTTCCAGAAATTATTCCAAAAGGCATTTGAAACTCCATTGGCGTTATCTGTTCACCTGAGGGAGACAATGATAGGATTCCATCTTGACCGAATTCACATGGTATTTTAAGTAGTCCATAAACAAGCCATATAATTTATAGTCTCCATGCAAGTCCCATGTCTTTTCTATTTTTCAGTAAAAAGTCACCATGGCGTTTTGCGCTAATTTTGTTTTGTTTTATTTTTGGATCAATGTACAGGTGTTTTTACCTTTAAGCTCATACAGTTTCTGGTACACGGTTGTTGCTAACTTTAGGAAGAAATTGTTCGAAGTCCTCTGCCCAAACAACAGAATCGACTTGATTGCTGACGAAGCTCAGCTTGTAATCAAGAATTTCAAAGCGGCTTTCAAGTTGGCATACAAGAGATCACAACTAAATGTGACTGACATGGGTGTGTCTTTCCGGAGTGTGTGCTCTTCAACTAAAGAGTAATGCAATCCAACGACTGAAATACTCAAGCAATTTTATGCATGATCCTTTTCAGTATTTTTTTCATCTAACTTCAGTGATGTGAAAACATAATTATGAATTGCAGGGCAGATAGTGGGATCTTCACAATGAAGTTGGTACAAGGACATGATGGAGACAACACTTTGTGTTTGAACCCGTAAGTCATAGCAACCACCCTTTTCGTCTATTTTGTATTTTTTTGTTCAACTGATAACACACACATCGCATATCCATGTAAATGTAGCTCAACTTTTGCTGCTTAAAACCTCATCCTTTTTATGTTTTTGTCAGGCTCATTTTTTAGTCTCTCACAGGTGTTTATCTTTTTATTCTTATATCCTGCTGCGTTTTTACACCAATATAACATGTTTTTCCTTTTTACTTCAAGTTAACTGTTATTTTTATGTAAAACAAAAACAGGAGCATGCAAAGAGCCTGCGTGAGAGTCTAACTTACTACATGGTTGCTCACCCTTGCAATGAAAAACTGATGCCAGAAACCAAAGAAATCTTAAAAAAATATGTGAGTATTGACTTATCTCTTTAATACCCCCCCCACACACACACACACGCACACACACCCCACCTCTTTTTTATTTAGCTGGTTTTTGCTACATCGTTTATTTTTTTGCTTTCTTTTAGTTATTCACAATGTTCTTAAACTTTCTTCTTTCATTGAAAAAATAACTTTCTTTTTTTCTATTCATTTTTCTTTCCTGCAGGGTGTTCCATTTGACTACTCGGTATGTATGACTAAAGGAAATTTCCCTTCATTTTTCTCTTTTTTTTGCAAACAGATTTTTTTCTCTTTTACAGTTTTTCCAAGTTTGCATGCATTCCCCCATGATTTCTAACCTTTTTCTCTTTCTTTTCTCATGAACATAAATCTCACAGACTCCAGGGTATTCTCCATGGGGTCCTGTTGCAGTACAATGTTAACTACATCTGGCTGGAAAAGGTCAGATTCTTAAGAATACTTCACAAAATCAGTACTGGAATCCTTGCCCCTTTTGTCATCTACATTTTTTTAGGGAAGCCACATGACCAAATGCCAAAATATATTATATATAGATCATATTTTTTTTCTGAATAGTTAAGCTGTTTTTTAATACAAATTGGTTAGAATTTATACTGGGAAGTTGAAACCATGCCTGTCCCCTCATTTTCCTTTTTCCATTCAAACTTTCTTCATCTTCTTTTTCCAATGGTCTACTAGAGATTTTTGTCACCACTAAAATACATTTTCTTTTGTATGCAGATCATCCCAACAGGACTAAATCATGACCCTAAGCTCCCGGATGATCACCCAAGGATGGCAAAATGCCGTACACATGAGAATGACTCGTCGATAAGAGGATTATTTTGGCGAAATACTGTTTTTTATTTTAAATAGTTCTTTTTTGCTTTTTAGTATAGAAAACACATACATTCTTATATATCCTTTTTTTGGATAGTGATGACATTTTGTCCAACGCAAGTTCTTGATCTTTTGTTCATATACAAATTAATTGGCAACACCGCCATCGCCAAACAAGCACGTGACACCACTGCCACCCTGTCTTAGGCGTAACGCGAAGTCGGCGGACGTCGTCATGTAGCGACGACGGACGCCGAGACAAGCACGTGACACCACTGCCACCCTGTCTTAGCGTGCTCGCGAAGTCGGCGGACGCCGTCGCGTAGCGACGACGGACGCCGAGAACAGCACGTGACACCACCGCCACCCCTGTCTATCTTAGGGTAACGCGAAGTCGGCGGACGTCGCCGCGTAGCGACGACGGACGCCGAGACGAGCACGTGACACCACTGCCACCCTGTCTTAGCGTAACGCGAAGTCGGCGGACGTCGCCGCGGTAGCGACGACGGACGCCGAGACGAGCACGTGACACCACTGCCACCCTGTCTTAGCGTAACGCGAGTCGAGGCGGACGTCGTCGCGGTAGCGACGACGGACGCCGAGACGAGCACGTGACACCACTGCCACCGGCGGACGTCATCGCGGTAGCGACGACGGACGCCGAGACGAGCACGTGACACCACTGCCACCCTGCCTTAGCGTAACGCGAGTCGAGGCGGACGTCGTCGCGGTAGCGACGACGGACGCCGAGACGAGCACGTGACACCACAGCCACCCTGTCTTAGCGAACGCGAAGTCGGCGGACGTCGTCGCGTAGCGACGACGGACGCCGAGACGAGCACGTGACACCACCGCCACCTGTCTATCTTAGGGTAACGCGAAGTCGGCGACGACGTCGCCGCGTAGCGACGACGGACGCCGAGACGCAGCACGTGACACCACCGCCACCTGTCTTTAGCGTAACGCGAAGTCGGCGGACGTCGTCGCGTAGCGACGACGGACGCCGAGACGCAGCACGTGACACCACCGCCACCTGTCTTAGCGAACGCGAAGTCGGCGGACGTCGCCGCGTAGCGACGACGACGCCGAGACGCAGCACGTGACACCACCGCCACCTGTCTTAGCGAACGCGAAGTCGGCGGACGCCGCCGCGTAGCGACGATGGACGCCGAGACGCAGCACGTGACACCACCGCCACCTGTCTATCTTAGGGTAACGCGAAGTCGGCGGACGTCGTCGCGCGTAGCGACGACGGACGCCGAGACGAGCACGTGACACCACCGCCACCTGTCTTAGCGTAACGCGAAGTCGAGGCGACGTCGCCGCGTAGCGACGACGGACGCCGAGACGCAGCACGTGACACCACCGCCACCTGTCTTAGCGAACGCGAAGTCGGCGGACGTCGCCGCGTAGCGACGACGGACGCCGAGACGAGCACGTGACACCACCGCCACCTGTCTTAGCGAACGCGAAGTCGGCGGACGTCGCCGCGTAGCGACGACGACGCCGAGACGCAGCACGTGACACCACCGCCACCCCTGTCTTAGCGAACGCGAAGTCGAGGCGGACGCCGCCGCGTAGCGACGACGGACGCCGAGACGCAGCACGTGACACCACCGCCACCCTGTCTATCTTAGGGTAACGCGAAGTCGGCGGACGCCGCCGCGTAGCGACGACGGACGCCGAGACGCAGCACGTGACACCACCGCCACCCTGTCTTAGCGTAGCGAAGTCGGCGGACGTCGCCGCGTAGCGAGCGACGACGCCGAGACGCAGCACGTGACACCACCGCCACCTCGCTATCTTAGGGTAACGCGAGTCGGCGGACGTCGTCGCGTAGCGACGACGGACGCCGAGACAGCACGTGACACCACTTGCCACCCTCTCTAAGCGAAGCGAGTCGGCGGACGTCGTCGCGTAGCGGCGACGGACGCCGAGACAGCACGTGACACCACTGCCACCTGTCTTAGCGAAGCGCGAAGTCGGCGGACGTCGTCGCGATAGCGACGACGGACGCCGAGACGAGCACGTGACACCACCGCCACCTGTCTTAGCGAACGCGAAGTCGGCGGACGTCGTCGCGTAGCGACGACGGACGCCGAGACGCAGCACGTGACACCACCGCCACCTGTCTGTCTTAGCGAACGCGAAGTCGGCGGACGTCGTCGCGTAGCGACGACGGACGCCGAGACGAGCACGTGACACCACCTGCCACCTGTCTTAGCGTAGCTTAGCGGACGTCGCGAAGTCGCGGCGACGATGCCGCGTAGCGACGACGGACGCCGAGACTTAGCGAAGCACGTGACGTCCATGACCGCCACCCAACTGTTTGCCACCTGTCTTAGCGAAGCGCGAAGTCGGCGGACGTCGTCGCGATAGCGGCGACGGACGCCGAGACGCAGCACGTGACACCACTGCCACCTGTCTATCTTAGCGAAGCGCGAAGTCGGCGGACGTCCGCGTAGCGGCGACGACGCCGAGACGCAGCACGTGACACCACCGCTGCCACCTGTCTTAGCGTAGCGCGAAGTCGGCGGACGTCGTCCGCGTAGCGACGACGGACGCCGAGACGCAGCACGTGACACCACCGCCACCCTGTCTTAGCGTAACGCGAAGTCGGCGGACGCCGCCGCGTAGCGACGACGACGCCGAGACGCAGCACGTGACACCACCGCCACCCGTCTATCTTAGCGTAACGCGAAGTCGGCGGACGTCGCCGCGTAGCGACGACGGACGCCGAGACGCAGCACGTGACACCACCGCCACCCTGTCTTAGCGAACGCGAAGTCGAGGGACGTCGCCGCGTAGCGACGACGACGCCGAGAGACAGCACGTGACACCACCGCCACCCCACCTGTCTATCTTAGGGTAACGCGAAGTCGAGGCGGACGCCGCCGCGTAGCGACGACGGACGCCGAGACGCAGCACGTGACACCACCGCCACCCTGTCTTAGCGTAACGCGAAGTCGGCGGACGCCGCCGCGTAGCGACGACGGACGCCGAGACGCAGCACGTGACACCACCGCCACCTGTCTTAGCGTAACGCGAAGTCGAGGCGGACGTCGCCGCGTAGCGACGACGGACGCCGAGACGCAGCACGTGACACCACCGCCACCTGTCTATCTTAGCGTAACGTCGAAGTCGGGCGACGTCGCCGCGTAGCGACGACGGACGCCGAGACGCAGCACGTGACACCACCGCCACCTGTCTTAGCGAACGCGAAGTCGGCGACGTCGCCGCGTAGCGACGACGGACGCCGAGACAGCACGTGACACCACCGCCACCTGTCTATCTTAGCGAACGCGAAGTCGGCGGACGTCGTCGCGTAGCGACGACGGACGCCGAGACGCAGCACGTGACACCACCGCCACCTGTCTTAGCGAACGCGAAGTCGAGGGACGTCGTCGCGTAGCGACGACGGACGCCGAGACGCAGCACGTGACACCACCGCCACCTGTCTTAGCGAACGCGAAGTCGGCGGACGTCGTCCGCGTAGCGACGACGGACGCCGAGACGCAGCACGTGACACCACCGCCACCTGTCTATCTTAGCGAACGCGAAGTCGGCGGACGTCGTCGCGTAGCGACGACGGACGCCGAGACGAGCACGTGACACCACCGCCACCTGTCTTAGCGAACGCGAAGTCGGCGGACGTCGTCGCGTAGCGACGACGGACGCCGAGACGCAGCACGTGACACCACCGCCACCTGTCTATCTTAGCGTAACGCGAAGTCGGCGGACGTCGCCGCGTAGCGACGACGACGCCGAGACAGCACGTGACACCACCGCCACCCTGTCTTAGCGAACGCGAAGTCGGCGGACGCCGCCGCGTAGCGACGACGGACGCCGAGACGCAGCACGTGACACCACCGCCACCTGTCTTAGCGAAGCGAAGTCGGCGGACGCCGCCGCGTAGCGACGACGGACGCCGAGACGCAGCACGTGACACCACCGCCACCTGTCTTAGCGAACGCGAAGTCGAGGGCGACGCCGCCGCGTAGCGACGACGGACGCCGAGACGCAGCACGTGACACCACCGCCACCCTGTCTTAGCGAACGCGAAGTCGAGGCGGACGTCGCCGCGTAGCGACGACGGACGCCGAGACGCAGCACGTGACACCACCGCCACCTGTCTATCTTAGGGTAACGCGAAGTCGGCGGACGTCGTCGCGTAGCGACGACGGACGCCGAGACAGCACGTGACACCACCGCCACCCTGTCTTAGCGTAACGCGAAGTCGGCGGACGCCGCCGCGTAGCGACGACGGACGCCGAGACGCAGCACGTGACACCACCGCCACCCTGTCTTAGCGAACGCGAAGTCGGCGGACGTCGCCGCGTAGCGACGACGGACGCCGAGACGCAGCACGTGACACCACCGCCACACCTGTCTTAGCGAACGCGAAGTCGAGGCGGACGTCGCCGCGTAGCGACGACGGACGCCGAGACGCAGCACGTGACACCACCGCCACCTGTCTTAGCGAACGCGAAGTCGGCGGACGTCGCCGCGTAGCGACGACGGACGCCGAGACAGCACGTGACACCACCGCCACCTGTCTTAGCGAACGCGAAGTCGGCGGACGCCGCCGCGTAGCGACGACGGACGCCGAGACGCAGCACGTGACACCACCGCCACCTGTCTTAGCGAACGCGAAGTCGGCGGACGTCGTCGCGTAGCGACGACGGACGCCGAGACAGCACGTGACACCACCGCCACCTGTCTATCTTAGGGTAACGCGAAGTCGAGGCGGACGTCGTCGCGGTAGCGACGACGGACGCCGAGACGAGCACGTGACACCACCGCCACCCTGTCTTAGCGTAACGCGAGTCGAGGCGGACGTCGCCGCGTAGCGACGACGGACGCCGAGACGCAGCACGTGACACCACCGCCACCCTGTCTTAGCGTAACGCGAAGTCGAGGCGGACGCCGTCGCGTAGCGACGACGGACGCCGAGACGCAGCACGTGACACCACCGCCACCCTGTCTATCTTAGCGAACGCGAAGTCGGCGGACGTCGCCGCGTAGCGACGACGGACGCCGAGACGCAGCACGTGACACCACCGCCACCTGTCTTTAGCGAACGCGAAGTCGGCGGACGCGTCGCCGCGTAGCGACGACGGACGCCGAGACAGCACGTGACACCACCGCCACCTGTCTATCTTAGGGTAACGCGAAGTCGGCGGACGTCGTCGCGTAGCGACGACGGACGCCGAGACGCAGCACGTGACACCACCGCCACCTGTCTTAGCGTAACGCGAAGTCGAGGCGGACGTCGCCGCGTAGCGACGACGGACGCCGAGACGCAGCACGTGACACCACCGCCACCTGTCTGTCTTAGCGAACGCGAAGTCGGCGGACGTCGTCGCGTAGCGACGACGGACGCCGAGAAGCACGTGACACCACCGCCACCTGTCTATCTTAGGGTAACGCGAAGTCGAGGCGGACGTCGTCGCGTAGCGACGACGGACGCCGAGACAAGCACGTGACACCACAGCCACCCTGTCTTAGCGTAACGCGAAGTCGAGGCGACGTCGCCGCGTAGCGACGACGGACGCCGAGACAGCACGTGACACCACCGCCACCTGTCTTTAGCGAACGCGAAGTCGGCGGACGTCGCCGCGTAGCGACGACGGACGCCGAGACGCAGCACGTGACACCACCGCCACCTGTCTTAGCGAACGCGAAGTCGAGGCGGACGTCGCCGCGTAGCGACGACGGACGCCGAGACAGCACGTGACACCACCGCCACCCTGTCTTAGCGTAACGCGAGTCGAGGCGGACGTCGCCGCGTAGCGACGACGGACGCCGAGACGCAGCACGTGACACCACCGCCACCTGTATCTTAGCGTAACGCGAAGTCGGCGGACGTCGCCGCGTAGCGACGACGGACGCCGAGACAAGCACGTGACACCACCGCCACCTGTCTTAGCGTAACGCGAAGTCGGCGGACGTCGTCGCGTAGCGGCGACGGACGCCGAGACGCAGCACGTGACACCACCGCCACCTGTCTTAGCGAACGCGAAGTCGAGGCGACGTCGCCGCGTAGCGACGACGGACGCCGAGACGCAGCACGTGACACCACCGCCACCCTGTCTTAGCGAACGCGAAGTCGGCGGACGTCGTCGCGTAGCGACGACGGACGCCGAGACGCAGCACGTGACACCACCGCCACCTGTCTTAGCGAACGCGAAGTCGGCGGACGTCGCCGCGTAGCGACGACGGACGCCGAGACGCAGCACGTGACACCACCGCCACCTGTCTTAGCGTAACGCGAAGTCGGCGGACGTCGCCGCGTAGCGACGACGACGCCGAGACGCAGCACGTGACACCACCGCCACCTGTCTTAGCGTAACGCGAAGTCGGCGGACGTCGCCGCGTAGCGACGACGGACGCCGAGACGCAGCACGTGACACCACCGCCACCCTGTCTTAGCGTAACGCGAAGTCGGCGGACGTCGTCGCGCGTAGCGACGACGGACGCCGAGACGCAGCACGTGACACCACCGCCACCTGTCTATCTTAGCGTAACGCGAAGTCGAGCGGACGTCGCCGCGTAGCGACGACGGACGCCGAGACGCAGCACGTGACACCACCGCCACCTCGTCTTAGCGTAACGCGAAGTCGAGGCGGACGCCGCCGCGTAGCGACGACGGACGCCGAGACAGCACGTGACACCACCGCCACCTGTCTTAGCGTAACGCGAAGTCGGCGACGTCGCCGCGTAGCGACGACGGACGCCGAGACAGCACGTGACACCACCGCCACCTGTCTTAGCGAACGCGAAGTCGGCGGACGTCGCCGCGTAGCGACGACGACGCCGAGACGCAGCACGTGACACCACCGCCACCTGTCTTAGCGTAACGCGAAGTCGGCGGACGTCGCCGCGTAGCGACGACGACGCCGAGACGCAGCACGTGACACCACCGCCACCTGTCTTAGCGAACGCGAAGTCGGCGGACGCCGCCGCGTAGCGACGACGGACGCCGAGACGCAGCACGTGACACCACCGCCACCACCTGTCTTAGCGTAACGCGAAGTCGGCGACGCGTCGCCGCGTAGCGGCGACGACGCCGAGACGCAGCACGTGACACCACTGCCACCTGTCTTAGCGAACGCGAAGTCGGCGGACGTCGCCGCGTAGCGACGACGGACGCCGAGACGCAGCACGTGACACCACCGCCACCCTGTCTTAGCGAACGCGAAGTCGGCGGACGTCGTCGCGGTAGCGACGACGGACGCCGAGACGTGAGCACGTGCCACCACCGCCAGTCGGCGGACGTCGTCGCGTAGCTTAGCAGCTGTGACACCACCGCCACCTGTCTATCTTAGGGAGGCGAAGTCGGCGGACGTCGTCGCGACGGCGGACGCCGACGCCGAGACAGCACGTGACACCACCGCCACCTGTCTTTAGCGTAACGCGAAGTCGGCGGACGTCGCCGCGTAGCGACGACGGACGCCGAGACGAGCACGTGACACCACCGCCACCTCGTCTATCTTAGGGTAACGCGAAGTCGGCGGACGACGTCGCCGCGTAGCGACGACGGACGCCGAGACGAGCACGTGACACCACCGCCACCTGTCTTAGCGAACGCGAAGTCGGCGGACGTCGTCGCGTAGCGACGACGGACGCCGAGACGCAGCACGTGACACCACCGCCACCTGTCTTAGCGAACGCGAAGTCGGCGGACGTCGCCGCGTAGCGACGACGACGCCGAGACGCAGCACGTGACACCACCGCCACCTGTCTTAGCGAACGCGAAGTCGGCGGACGTCGTCGCGCGTAGCGACGACGGACGCCGAGACGAGCACGTGACACCACCGCCACCCTGTCTTAGCGAACGCGAAGTCGGCGGACGTCGCCGCGTAGCGACGACGGACGCCGAGACGCAGCACGTGACACCACCGCCACCCTGTCTATCTTAGGGTAACGCGAAGTCGGCGGACGTCGTCGCGTAGCGACGACGGACGCCGAGACAGCACGTGACACCACCGCCACCTGTCTTAGCGAGACGCGAAGTCGGCGGACGTCGTCGCGATAGCGACGACGGACGCCGAGACGCAGCACGTGACACCACCGCCACCTGTCTTACCGAACGCGAAGTCGGCGGACGTCGTCGCGTAGCGACGACGACGCCGAGACAGCACGTGACACCATCGCCACCTGTCTTAGCGTAACGCGAAGTCGGCGGACGTCGTCGCGTAGCGACGACGGACGCCGAGACAGCACGTGACACCACCGCCACCTGTCTTACCGTAACGCGAAGTCGAGGCGGACGTCGCCGCGTAGCGACGACGGACGCCGAGACGCAGCACGTGACACCACCGCCACCCTGTCTATCTTAGCGCGACGACGGACGCCGAGGCGAGCACGTGACACCACCGCCACCCTGTCTTAGCGTAACGCGAAGTCGGCGGACGTCGTCGCGTAGCGACGATGGACGCCGAGACAGCACGTGACACCACCGCCACCTGTCTTACCGTGAACGCGAAGTCGGCGGACGTCGCCGCGTAGCGACGACGGACGCCGAGACGCAGCACGTGACACCACCGCCACCTGTCTATCTTAGGGTAACGCGAAGTCGGCGGACGTCGTCGCGTAGCGACGACGGACGCCGAGACGCAGCACGTGACACCACCGCCACCTGTCTATCTTAGGGTAACGCGAAGTCGGCGGACGCCGCCGCGTAGCGACGACGGACGCCGAGACGCAGCACGTGACACCACTGCCACCTGTCTTAGCGTAACACGAAGTCGGCGGACGTCGCCGCGTAGCGACGACGGACGCCGAGACGAGCACGTGACACCACCGCCACCTGTCTTAGCGAACGCGAAGTCGGCGGACGTCGCCGCGTAGCGACGACGGACGCCGAGACGCAGCACGTGACACCACCGCCACCCTGTCTTAGCGTAACGCGAAGTCGAGGCGACGTCGCCGCGTAGCGACGACGGACGCCGAGACGCAGCACGTGACACCACCGCCACCTGTCTTACCGAACGCGAAGTCGGCGACGACGTCGTAGCGACGACGGACGCCGAGACGAGCACGTGACACCACCGCCACCCCGCCTATCTTAGGGTAACGCGAAGTCGAGGCGGACGCTCACGCGTAGCGACGACGACGCCGAGACGCAGCACGTGACACCACCGCCACCCTGTCTATCTTAGGGTAACGCGAAGTCGGCGGACGTCGTCGCGTAGCGACGACGGACGCCGAGACGCAGCACGTGACACCACCGCCACCCCTGTCTTAGCGAGACGCGAAGTCGGCGACGCCGCCGTCGTAGCGACGACGGACGCCGAGACGCAGCACGTGACACCACAGCCACCCTGTCTTACCGAAACGCGAGTCGAGGCGGACGTCGTCGCGGTAGCGACGACGGACGCCGAGATGAGCACGTGACACCACCGCCACCCTGTCTTACCGTAACGCGAAGTCGGCGGACGTCGCCGCGTAGCGACGACGGACGCCGAGACGCAGCACGTGACACCACCGCCACCCTGTCTTAAGGTAACGCGAAGTCGGCGGACGTCGTCATGTAGCGACGACGGACGCCGAGACGAGCACGTGACACCACCGCCACCTGTCTATCTTAGGGTAACGCGAAGTCGGCGGACGCCGTCGCGTAGCGACGACGGACGCCGAGACGCAGCACGTGACACCACCGCCACCTGTCTATCTTAGGGTAACGCGAAGTCGGCGGACGTCGTCGCGTAGCGACGACGGACGCCGAGACGCAGCACGTGACACCATCGCCACCTGTCTTAGCGAGACGCGAAGTCGGCGGACGTCGTCGCGTAGCGACGACGGACGCCGAGACGCAGCACGTGACACCACCGCCACCTGTCTTACGAACGCGAAGTCGAGGCGGACGTCGTCGCGTAGCGACGACGGACGCCGAGATGAGCACGTGACACCACCGCCACCCTGTCTTACCGTAACGCGAAGTCGGCGGACGTCGTCCGCGTAGCGACGACGGACGCCGAGACAACAGCACGTGACACCACCGCCACCTGTCTTAAGGTAACGCGAAGTCGGCGGACGTCGCCGCGTAGCGACGACGACGCCGAGACGCAGCACGTGACACCATCGCCACCTGTCTTTAGCGTGCGCGAAGTCGGCGGACGTCGTCGCGTAGCGACGACGACGCCGAGACGCAGCACGTGACACCACCGCCACCTGTGTTTAGCGTAACGCGAAGTCGGCGGACGTCGCCGCGTAGCGACGACGGACGCCGAGACGCAGCACGTGACACCACCGCCACCTCGCTCGAAAGCGTAACGCGAAGTCGGCGACGTCGTCGCGCGTAGCGACGACGGACGCCGAGACGCAGCACGTGACACCACCGCCACCCTATCTTACCGAACGCGAAGTCGGCGGACGTCGCCGCGTAGCGATTTACGACGCCGAGACGAGCACGTGACACCACTGCCACCCTGTCTTAGCGTAACGCGAGTCGAGGCGGACGTCGTCGCGGTAGCGACGACGGACGCCGAGACGAGCACGTGACACCACTGCCACCTTGTCTTAGCGTAACGCGAGTCGAGGCGACGTCGCGGCAGTGCCACCCTATCAAAAAATGGTTTTCGAAAGATATTCAAAATATCTTTTAAAATTTAATTACACAAAATGTTAAGTAGGGACACAACAAAATGTTTTTGTTTTTAATAAGTTGTCATGTTTTTCAAAAATAGTCATGATTTCCAGAAAAATCACAAATTTAAAAGTTGTTCAGAATTTTAAAAAATTTCTTACTTTGGTAATTTTGTCATTAATTTGAAAAATGTTCATAGTAGATCTATTTAACGAGAATTGCCGTTTCAATCAAAAGCTGTAGATCAATTCAATTGAGCATGCTATTTTTTCTTAATACAAATATATTTCATGGACAAATTAGATCAAAGGGAAAAGAAGGATATGCTAATGTATTTTTGTGTGCACAAGTAGCAATTAATTTTTGTTGAAAGTCGTAGTTTATTTCAATTAGAAGTGTAATTTCCCGCCCACTATTGTCCCTGAAAAACCGCTGGCCCAAAAAGGGAATAGGTGAAATAGAAAAATACAGGCCCAAAAGGAAAAATATGGAAAGGGAATAGAGCCTAGGGGTTGTATTGGGCCAGCGCTGGGCCAAACTCACGAACAGGTAGAGCGCTCACAGCCAGAATCGATCGGCAAAGGGAATAGGACGCGCGCACCGGTTCGCTAAGTTGTCGTCTTGCTGTCGGATCGACCTGGTCGGAAATCGAGCGCGCCGACTGGGAGGCGCGCGCGCGCGCGCGTTAGCCACGCCCCCTTTGACGGGTGTTCATGCATGATGTAAAACGGCCGGGAAGCTGGTATGTGCATCTAGATCGACGACGCGTCACAAAGTCGTTTTGACCGTTGGGAGGTCCAGCCGCATCCTATATAAACAATACCCAGCCCATTTTTGCCAACCATCTCTTCGTGAACCCCCTCTGCACTCAAATTCAGGCGGCCCGATGGCTCGGAACCGGAACGGCCGCGCACCAAACGGAGGGCTGCCGCCACGGCCACCAACAATTCTCCTGGCAGCGCACGTCTGCCCACATTGCGGCACGCAGTGTGACTCGGCCCGCTCCCTTGTTCTCCACATATTGTGGCACAACACCAGGGCGCAGACTGGAACGCCACGGACCGTAGCTCGGACGGCAACCCCTATGGCGCGTCGGCGTCCGCCCGCGGTGCCGTTCCCAGCTGCGGCACCAAGACCTGTCGCTGCAGTCCCGGCCGTAGCGCCGCCAGTCCCTGTCGATCCGCTGGCCGGGGTCCCACCCCCACCTGCGGCGCCAGCACTTGCGGCGGCTCCAGCTGTGCATGGCGGCGCCCGTAGCACGGTGCGTCGGCTTACACCCAACTCTGAGTTTTGGAAGGAGTACCGCAGTGGAGGAGACCCCCCGGCCGAGATAGATTTTCTGGGGCAGTGGGAGTCATCCAGCACCACCGCGCAGCCGCTGGCGGACAGCACCGACGAGGAGATCGACGGCTCGGCGAGCACCTTGGCTTGAACCACCGAGCTGTACCCTGTACGTGGAAGCCTTGCGAACTCGAAAGCTCATCTTCCCTCCATAAAGACTAAGATCCATGATTTTCACGCTGTTAGATCAATCAGGGGAAAGAAAACTGCGTGCCCATAAGATAAATTCATGTTTAAGGTTTCGTACCAATCTTTTGTGTTGAATCTCTGTATTTCCATATATCTCAGAGCAAATAAGTAAGAAAACATAAACGATGATTGGATTATTGGTGTTCAATGGCTGGCGAGGACACCTCCTCCGCTCCCAACAATCGTCGAACTCTTGGATAGCTACTAGGAGTAATTAGCGATTATATTTGGGAAAAGGGCCCATAAGAATGGTCATAGCCTCCCCCGCTCCTATTACTAATCCTTGCCTGCCATTACCTAAAAAATGCGCTGGGGCGATTAACATATGATCTGAGAAAATTAGCACCGCCAGCGGCCGCTAGCTTATGCCTTCCCTGCTTGCGAAATTCGATCAAATCAGGTGACACCGGCTCCGTGCCCGGCGAATACTGCAAACTACACTATGTCAATTCTCCGGTGGTTAATTCTCAAAGCTAGAACTATTAAGTACTGTTTCAATCCCTCTCAACTCTCATCTTATATTTGTCGAATTGTTCAGCCAATTTTAGTTATTTTGAGGGTGGATCTACGATGCTAATTTATTTGTAATTTCTTCCAATTGTTCGATCTATGATGCGTTTGTGAAGAGAAAAGCATCGCCAAACACCATAAAGATTAATTCGAATTTTAAGCATGTTGTTTCAAGTTCCCATTTTTAGGGTATGTTGTTTCAAGTTATGACCCTATTGAGAGGCAAACGTGCAAGTTACAAGTCTCAGTCCAATGGAAGATGACTTGCTTCGAAATTAGATGATAATCTACATTGATGCGGAAACCTAGCAACTAGGTTATCTTCTGAAGCGACACATTATATAGTATTGTGGTACTTCTTTTTTGCACTCCACAGTTTTTTTTATCAAGTTAGCTTGGCCCGCCTATACCTAAAGGCAGGCCCTAGGATCAAACTACTGATATATTGGTTCTATCAGACCACTAGGTGACCATTGGATTAGTAGCATAAGCAGTTGGATCAATAGGAGGGAAGGCTACGCTGTTCGTTAGATTCCTTCGTAATGGAGCACTTTTACTAGCCTTTATTGCTTGCTTCCGGCACAAATGCTTCCAAAACGCACTTATATGCTGAGGTCCTTGTTGCTGCTGCTTCGATCACACAGAATGCCGATCTAATGCTAGAAAAATATCATGCTTCTTTAGTTCACAAAATTTATTCAACAGTTATTTAGATGCAAGTAAAATTTGCTTCCAGCGCATATCAAATTAAACATTATCTGGTGAAAACATGTGTCTGGTGTAACATTTTATTTTGATTCCACCGCAATAAAAAAAAGGGTCATATGACGAGATAATTTGCTTCTATCGCTATCAAATTTAGGTTAACCCTAACAAAATAGCCCATTGCTTCCATATAGCAGAATTTTGCATCCAGGAAATTCCACATAGGAAATTTTGAGCCCCATGCATCTTCTTCTTATTATGTTTGCAACACAAGAAAACTTTGCTTCCACCCCCTACAAAAAGTGTCTCCATCGCAAAAATAATTTTCTTCTGACAATAAGTTTGTTTCCATGCTTTGTTCTTTCATACAACATCTTTATGTACTAAAGATTTACTTCCTTCAAGACTACAATGATATCATGATATAATGATTTTTAAGTTCATATCGTGTCCATAGACTATAGGCTTGCTTCTCTTCATCTAGCATGAGGTCCCCTTCATTGTGTGGTCAGATCCAGGAGTCGCTGCGCTTCTTACCATATGTACCGTTCGATTCAGCATAATTCTGCTTCGGTCTGCTTCGTTATTTCTAGTGAACTGAAAATGTATAAAGTGTAGTACACTGGCATTATGAAAATTATGTAAGTAATCTATGGAAGAAAAATACATAGACCAAACAAACAAATGTCAAATTATACGAGATTATGTCATATTACATCAGTGATAATAATGAAAATAAATTTCTGGAAAAGTAGGATATATTAAAGTAAAACAATGGACACAGAAGAAGTATATGTAGCATAACTTAGAAACTCCATAACATGTAAGAATCATCTAAATAGAGCTATCTCAGCATAACTCATCTCATTTCGAAGCATATTGAAACAGACATTATAAACCAGTCAGCTAATATATGAACATATGCTACTATGTTTGGGAGCATGAAAGTAAATAAAAAGGGTTAGTAAGGAAGAATGCAGGAGAAGATAATCATACACACAAGCATGGCTAGATATTAGATGAAATAATCATTCAAAACCATGGAAACCCGAATTGATAAAATTTGAAGCATTGCTAGCAAGAATTTCGAAAATAATAACACTACCTATCTGAAATAACTATGGGAAATATAACAAGGGTACACTAGTGTTGCCTGATGCAAATATTAACCACAACTAATGAAGTGCATGGTATTGGGACCAAATTTCAGTTGTATTTGTGGCAAATATGAAAAGGAAGGGAAATGTACCACACCTATTGTACTAGCCCAAATACATAGGAGAGGCAGATAAACTCGCGAACTAGAAAGGTTACCACAAGAATTGGCATGTGTGGCCTAGGCTACTGGTGTAGTTGGCCACCGGGAAAGGAAGACAAAGAACAATCGCCATTGCAGGCAGATGGTAAGCAACCGTTGGTGGGAGGTGGGCCGGGGCCATTTCGAGTTGGGCGGTGTGGGAGATCCATCTGGGTGCCATTGTCAGAGATAACAATGGCATCAAGGAAGCAGAAGGGCAATGTATGGTATACAATAAAAGAATGAATAAACAAAGAATCAGATGGAATTATGGAGCAAATTATATATAAGAAAGAAACATACATAATATAATATGGAAGCATTGCATGTTTCAATGGGAATAACAATGGAATTAGTAATTTGGGGAGGGGGTGAGAATCAGGGAGTGTGAAAGCAATGATTGTTAACTGCAGAAGCACATAAAATGTGTTTGGAAAGCCCGATTGGAATGAAGCATGAAAATACTCTAGGAAATCATGAGTCGTCTTAGTTGAAATGATGAAACATTAATAATGTAAAGACTAAAGCTTGCAGCCAACATTAGGGGGTGTGAAACATAAGAAATAGCTTGTTACGACAATAATTGAAATTTCTTACGAGTGTGTGAAAAAAATACATAGGCAATGTTTACATAATATATGGTGGGATCAAATGACTGTGAGCTATATACAAGAAGAAAGCATAAACGATGATTGGTGCTCACATTTATAATTGCTTTCTTTAGTAGATGGTTTGTCTCGTCTATTACTTTCTTAAAAAGGGATCAACGGTCGAATTTGTTTTCCATGAATGCAAATGGAAAACGCAGGTCGATCTACGGAGGAAATGCACACGTTGGAAATGGGTGGAATTTGCCTATGTTGAGCTGGTTGGC